>CAHIKZ030000125.1:67500-122500 GCA_903632075.3 Acanthosepion pharaonis | reverse complement strand
GTGGTTAAATTCCAGAAAACTGTAATGGATGATGCCAATGAAGTCCCACGAAACAGTCACTGTAAAATTCTGCTGGTGCAATTCCGAATTTGGATAATGTTCGATTCTTTCGTCATGATGAAACCACTTAATCCATTGTTAATGCTTGTCATGAAGGATCCCTTTCTCATCCCAAGTTAGTATTCGATCAAGAAATGAGCATCGAACGCACCTCAAGTCGACGAATATTTTGATATTTATCTGACACTTTGAACTGGGTTTTGTTCAACTAGTGTTTTCAGATATTGATTGATCTTTGCAGATAGACGTCCTCTTCTACACTGAACTTTAAGATGTGTATCCCCGCTGTGGATCTTCAGAAACCAATTCCGTACTGTCCAATAATAAGTGGTTTCCTTCATCCCGTACTCTGTTAATGTTCGCAGCAGTCTGAAAAATATTATGGCAAAGCTTGACCTCAAGCAAAAAAAAGTAAACGCCTCTCTTCTTTTTTTTCATGTTCAAGTTGAAAGGTATAGAATATTTTAAGTTAAATTCTGAAAGATTTTGATAGAAAACTAACATAGAGAACATATAAGGACTTATTTTATTAAGACACCTAATTAGGGATGCGTAATATACTTTTGTAAAGTTGGAGTAAAGGGAGATAATTAAGACATCCGGAAGAGGCATGACACGTGGAACTAGAACAATTTACCCGGTCGACGAATAAAGAAGAAAGCAGGAGCGTAACACGACCGAAACGTCGTGAATATAGCAACAAAGATGAGGACAACAACCCGAACAATGTTAATAATGTAAATATATGTTTTATTACTATTATAATAATATATTAATACATATTCTTCGCGGTTTGATTGGCTTCTTAAATCAGACTATTATGACCCAACTTCAGTATTATTTCCGTTAAGATGCATATGAAAGCAAGCAAGAAACCGCCTTTAATCTGTGTATCGTTAATAAATGAATGGACTCAAATTCATAAAATTCTAAACTCGTGACTAATAATAATAATAATAATAATAATAATAATAATTGAACCACACAAGCATATTGCTGAGACAGTATTATCAAAAAGAAAAAATTTGCAGATTGACATAATCGTACCAAGTCACAAAAACATATTTCCAAAGTCTATCACAAAGACATGGTGTTGAAAGTTTAAAAAATGTGGCAGTGTTGTCATTGGAGCTTTGGGACTGTTAAAGAAAGAAACTCACGAATAAATCAACAAAATCCTTAGTACGCTATCTCCAAAGAAAATGCAAAAGATGGTTCGAAAATAAATAGCACACATCCAGCAAACAGATTTTTCAATTTATATTTTTATTTGTTTTTGTTCATATTTAACTTTAGTTTAAATGATTTTTTTTAAGCATTACGCTCCGAGCAAGGCGTGAATCCACTAGGATGCAGGGGGTTGCAGAAGATTTGGAGCAAGAGCAGATATGAGTGATAGAAGAAAGGACGAGGAGAGGGATAGTGGATAAATCAAGGTAACTGGAGATGTCGATTGACATTACATTTGAATAGTTGCAGATTATAGCTCTCAGGGAAACAGTAATAGGGAAGGGTGTTCCACAGGCGAGAGGTGCGAGGTATGAAGCTATTGGAGTAGAAGAGACGGCTAAATTTTAAAGTTTCTACAGTGTAAGGGTGAGAGCGGGATGCCAGCCTCGTAGGGCGCTTGAATTCATGGAGTCTGGGAACCAGTGAAAGCAGCTCATCGGAGCAATTACCATGAAAGTATTTGTAGAAAAGACAGAGAGAGGCGACTGCGCGTCTGTGAGAGAGTGCAAACAATACATCGCATCCTACGCATGGCCGAGGTCATTGGCTATTACACGGTACGTGATTATAAAACGAATGCAGATCAAAAAATATATTATTATGATTATTATTATTATTATCATCATTATTATTATTATTATTATTATTATTATTAGATGAAGAAGTGGCGGCCGTACTATTGACTCCGGTTAAAATTGATTTGGGGTCTAAAAAACGTGACTGCTTCACTTGTATATCAAATACAAATGCCAAGAAAATTAACATATTTCCTTCAATTACCACCCACGCCCAACACGATGTGAATTTAGTCCGGATAGCTTGTTATTGTTTTCGCGAAACGATCAATGTGTTCCAGGAATTAAAAAATTATCCCGCAATTATTTTGTGAGTTAAAATATTACCACTGTATGACTATTCCAAGAGGCGTTTTTATTTGGTAGCAAAGAGACTGTAGAGAGATTTTACTAAGTGTTCATTCACCCCACTTTTCTTCTCCATCAATCATCCTGAAAATTCGATATATTGTGAAAGATATCTAATGGGGGATTAAAGTGGACACATGCCTTTCCCAAAGCCATTCAGTACGATTTGAACACAAGGTCAGCTGACCCTCTCACTTGTATTGTTTTCTGTTCTGACTGCTATTACGCCAGCCTCAGTTCTCGCCATGGATTCGCCTTGTCTGTTTTCTGTGAAGAAATGCACACATGTGTCTGTTTTCTGTGAAGAAATAAACTAATGAATAGTTAATTTCTAGTTTGAATACTTTAATATTTCTTTCTCTCCATTCCCAAATTAATATGGATTAATAAAACGAATATTATTAAAGGAAAGAAAAAGAAACAAAATAAGGAATCTTCAGAGAAGGGGATTCTTGAAACCATTCCTGGCGTTGAGGTGACAGCAGATTTTAAAATAACAGTTACATTTCTCTGTACTATTTTTTTCACAGTCTTTTAGAGTTTTGTGCAGTGAATTATCTCAAATCTTAATCGAATGTTTCCATTCTATTTTCAATATCTTCTTGAACATTCTTGATGAGTTAATAGTTATTAATGCCATAACATATTTCTATTACAGATATTTTGCAGTTTTTTTTTTTGTATTTATATAATTTGTGTTTCTTTTGTCATCTTTTTATGATCTTTTCTTTTACGTTTCTTCTGCTTAAAAGAGTCTACTCTTTCCTTCCAACTCATTGATTCTTTAAGCAAATCAAAATTATTACTTGTTATTCAACAGATGTTAAATCATTAACAACATTATTATTATTATTATTATTATTATTGTGTCTTCCCTCTAATGAAGCTATTGCGGAATCTTCCACTTACTATAATTAGTAGGAAAGTAGGCCTTAGGGAACAGTCATAGACTGTTCTACCGAGGCTATGACTGTTCGCGGCTCCTGTCGAACTCTCTGCCTTGGGCAGAGAGGAACCCGGGCGTGGCTGTGGTGAAGGGCACAGTTTCGTCCGGGGAGGTAGACAGACCCTGAACCCGTTTATACGGTTTCTAAAGGAGTATTTTTTTGGCCGAGCCCACGTTAAATTCGGCCTTGTGCTACATATATCCCTCGTGGGGGGAATTTACATCTCAACAGTGATATAGACTGAACGCTGGTCAACTGACACACACTCCTAAGTCTTGTAATACACTTCTATTGTATTTATTGTTCAATACACTATTTATTTTGTTATTTCTTAACCATTACTTGGTCACAACAATTATTATTATTATTATTATTATTATTATTATTATTATTATTCATTATTAACTATTGATATTGTTATTAAACTAAATATTTGTCTGTGTTTTCATTTATTTTCTTTGCACTGATAAATGACATTGACAATCTATATGAGTTTGACCACATACACTAGATTAAGTATCATTCAAAACAGAATTATTTTTGTTTAAGTTTTCTTTAAGCAAATCAAAAATATTTATTTAGAAGATGTTAACATTAATAACATTATTATTATTATTATTATTATTATTATTACTTTTTAAATATTGCATTGTTATTTAACTAGAAATGCGTCTGTATTTTTATTTAAACATTCTTTGCACTGATAAAAGTCATGGAAAATCTATAGATGTTTCACAACAACCACCAGGTTTAGTATCAACTCAAACAGAATTATTTTTGGCTAATTAATTGTTCATATACCGAGTAACAACTAACATATAAATAGCTATCAACTAAACATTATTTCTTATTATAGTAAACATCATTGTATTGTTTATACCTGTTTGAGTTGCTATCCCTAGCTTTCATTTTATTAAATAGTGAAATTAATAAAAAATTAAAAACGAAAAAAAAAACAGCCTAAATTGAGAAGTCTTATTAAGAGAATTGAACCTTCGACATGAGTCAAAATTGCATTTGTTTTTATTCCATCAGGGAGGCTGCTTTCTTACAGCCAACGAAACAGGGGCGAATGGATAGATTAGTAGAAATCCCGACAAGTAAAACGCGCTTTCCTTCAAGGGGTAATGCTGATTTGGTCTCCGTGGCCGGAATCGTAGTAGCTCAAAAAGCGTTCAAATAAAACATATTCTACCTCAGAATTTCGTATTCTGATGTTTCATATTTTTCTACAATAATATTGTCTTCAATGTAAACAATATTTTTTAAGGTATCAGGAAATTTCCAGGACACTTTTTGGTTCCCATGTCTTTTGATTTTAGGTATATAATGTACACTTTTCACTCTCTCATAAGTCTTGCACAAAATAATTGTCTGCTCTCTAGCTGCTTCTAGATTTTTTTGGTTTTTTTTTGACATATCAATAATGCTTAACCCCTGGAAATTTCACTGGTATTAACAATCATGATTATCTGTTATTTACATTACTAATGTCATCATTTGTTTTTGTTATTATCTCAACTGTCCTTCTTCAGATGTCTGCTGATCCGGTAAACTTTAGACAGAAATTAAGATTATCCATTATCCTCTTTTCTTCCATAGTTTGCCTGTATCTTCCCATTCTCACCCTTATCCCTTCCAATATTCACTGATTGACAAGGTTTCTTTTTTAAATATTTTACAAACATATCTAATTTCATCATCATCAAAATAATCATTCAATTGTAGTCGGGATGATCGAAACAATGGAAACGATACTTTATTTTTCTGTGTCGTATTTGCTAAGCCAGGACTACATATATTTTTGAATTTAGAGGTACATTCTTTTAGACCAGTTGCAAAACCAAGACAATAAAACCCAGCCTGTCTTGCAATGTACCCATATCTGGGTGAAGAAGAAGAGGATTAATACATTTCCAATGTATATTAGCACGTAAGTGAATGTAATGTACCCGGCTGGAATTCGTACCCCGATTCCACAAACCGAACCGCTATCCATTAATCCAACGTGCCTCCTCTAATTTACAATGTGCCCACCGTTTTCCAAGATTCTTTGAAATCGCCACTCCCTCTGATAACGACTGAAATAACTGTGGCCGTAGTGTCGTAAAAATTTATTCGGTTCCCTAGTCGAAATACATTTCCCTTTCTTTGACTTCTGCCGTGACACCAGCAGAAGTGTCAAAATCATTTATCTAGCAGGTTTTCTTCTTTTCTACGTCTAAGTTATCCGGTCTTCTGGCCTAAATTAGGCGACCCATTTAAATCTCAAACTGATAGTGTACTTTTTGTATTTCATTGTCTTGGATAAGTCCTGAACTGTACTTTTGCCTGTTTGGTAAAATACAATTCCTTGCATATTTCCCAATGGATCTCCTTTCCCACCCACTCATACCTGCTCTTGTATTCCTTCTACGGTCGCTATTGATTATCTGATATTTTTCCACACAGATTACATTTGCTATTCCCCTGTGTTCTATCCGTCTTTGACTTTAGGTTTTGGGGTTTTATTATTTCGGGACACTGTGAAATGCGAGTAACGTTTTACTTTACGTTCATCCATAAAAAGGAAATTTCAGGTCCATTTTTCTGCTATTCAATTAGGCAACCCGCATACAATTACTTTCATTTTTCAATTCTATGTTTCAATTCGCTGGGTTTCTTTTCGATTTAACCCAAATTTTAGTTGTTGTTTAATAATTATTTCACTTTCTCTTGATTTGCTGTTCGACAAAATCTTTTACCAACTTTTTGTAAGAAGGAATTATTGAACATATTATATTTTGAGAGTTTTTCTGTGCATGTGAGTGGTGCTCATAAGAACAATTTGCTGTATGCCATTGGGTAGCTTTCAGGGATTTTCTTAACATGTCATTCAACAGCCCATTATTATTATTATTTTTTATTTTCTTTGATTTCTGGCGTTTACACATTTCTTTCCGGGTCCCGCCCAGGGACCTAAGGTTAAAAATGGTGTCATGAAACTTTCCACTGACAAAAGAAAAAAAAAATTAAATTACATAGATAAAGCCTTTCGTAAGGTGTGGGCTGTACTTGTCAGAACAATTTTTTGTATCTCTTTGAGGCATGGACTTCCAGGAATCTCTTCAATTAGTCTACTGCAATCTTTTCCAACCAGTCCTAGGGCTCCAACTACAACAGGGATTGTTGATGTTCCCATATGCCACATTTTCGAGATTTCTATTTCAAGGTCCTTTATTATTATTATTATTATTATTATTATTATTAGTAGTAGTAGTAGTAGTAGTAGTAGTATTTCCTTTGATTCCAGTTGTATACACGTTTTCTTCCAGGTCCCAACCAGAGACTTAAGGTTAGACATGACATTTAACACTGATCATTTTTGTAAAAAGATATCTAAGGCCACACCCATTTTACATAGATAAAGCTTTTCGTAATATGTGAGCTGTACACAATTTTGTATTTCTTTAAGGCATAAGCTACCAGGAATCCTATCAATGAGTCTATCGGAATTTTTTCCAATCAATTCAAGGGCTCCAACTACAATTGGAATTATTGATGTCCTCATGTGCCGCATTTTAACATTTCCACTTCAAGATGCTTGGATTCAAAGATACATTACAACCTGAGGGACTGTCATTTCAATAAGAAAGCACATTCGTTTCTATGGTCTTTGATCACGATGTCTGCGCGATTAACATTGATTGTTCTATCTCTGTATATTGTAAAGTCCCATAAAATTCTTACAGATCACTGTAACCGGGTTGGGATGATTTTCATACAGCTTTCTTGTTGTTTCCTTCCCGTCAAAATTGCTAACATCCTGCAACCTTATACAAGATGTTCAATTGTTACTGAATATTTATCACAGAATCTGCATTTCGGATTAACACACGTTTTCAGTAATTTCAAGTTAGCAAGCATTGGTACTGTTTAGTAAGACTAAAACCTTGGTTTTCAGCTTTTAAATCTGCACTACGTAACCACTGATGGATAATGGGTTTGTCTGCATCAGCTTTCTTGGTACGAGCAGGTTATTGACCATGAAGATACATATTTTAAATAGTTTCTTCATTTTGCACATTGCATTTGCTTTTGCTTTCATTCGTAATTTGTTTGCGGTTGCAATAGGTGTATTACGGTGTGTTTGCACTTATAACGGCCACTTGAAATTCACTTTTAAATTTGTTGGCTTCCTTTATTAATAAATAAACGTTCTTATTTCTTTGATTTTTTTAACACAGATCATCATCAAGTCTTCTATAGTTTCCATCTATCTTTGTAGACCAACAGTTATAGTTTTGCAATGCAGTTCTAGATGAGCTACTCATCTGCCTACTTCAAATCGGGAGACATACAGACGATCAATATCAGCCTTGGGATGATGCATGCGGTGGCAGGTGAGAAGCTTACGCATTTTGCCATGCATCTTTAATGTTAGCTATGGTCCAATTAAGAATATTGAAACTGTATTAAACCTCAGAGACAGACAGTCTTTATAGCTGTTATTCTGTTTTATGAATTCAACTCTGTATTTAGCACCAGGCCCACACGCCTATAATATTCTTCTCTTACTTTCTCCTTGATTTGGATAAGTTGTATACCATCTTCTTCGTTCACATATATTTATACGCTTCTTATTGTTCCAATTCTCAAATCTCTCTGACAAAATCTAGATCTATTGTGTGTGTTTTTGCAATTCTCCCTTTCTTCAGTGTTGCTTTTGTATATTTCATTACTATAACATTTTACATTATTTATGCTATACAAATCATTGACATCTCTAGCAAACAGTTTGATATCATCCATGTAGAATAGGTGATTAAACACATCCTTTTTTCTTTGTATCCATAGTTATTATCAATGGGGATTGAGGACAGACAAAACATACAGGGAGACATAATTTCCTCGAAAGATTCCGCGTTGGATATTCAAACAATTTGACGTGTCTGTACCTTTGACGTGATTTAGGGATAATGTGGTTTTCCACAGTTTCATGCAACATTAAATAAAATCTATTATCACCTCGAAGACTTTCTAGATTTTCAAAGCCTTAAGAATCAGAAAGTTTGGCACACTATAAAACGCTTTATGGTAACCTATGCAGGCAGTGCTGAGATTTTTACCTTTTTTCCTGCAATTATCCAGGATCATTTTACTTTTTGCACTTCATCTATGCAATCTCTTCAAATATCCCTTCTGTTCCAGGGGTAGAATGTTGTTTTCATCGAGAAAAGCATAAGCACAGTTCGTCAGGATAGATGTGATCAATTTATATGTGGTGGGCAGACATGTTATTGACCTATAGTTTTCAGATCATCTGATTCCCCTGTTTTGATTATAGATACGTAATACCTTCAGTGATCCATTTTGTAATTTCAATGGGCTTATTAATTAGCATTGATAAAGTGTGCGTAAGTGTTTTATAGATTGATGTCAGATGATAGAGCCACAAGTTGGGTATCTTGTCATTCCTGGGGATTGTTAAAGTTTTTTATTAATATTATTATTAATATTTGTTGAATGATCATGCAAGAGATAAATTTTAAGTGACTGGTTACCAAGTCGCCTCCTGTATCTATGAGCAAATAGGTTACTATAGGAGAATTCTCAATGTACACTTTTCTAGCAAGAATACAACAGGCATGTTTATAAATCTATCATTTGTCCCTACATTGAATACTGCTGTCATATCTGGTCTGATGTTACTGCTATATGTCTCTGGACTCCTGACAGCATCCATAGAAGGGTTTGTAATGTTATTGATGCTAATCTCGCATCTCGACTTCAGTCACTTTCCAACCTTCCCGACGTCGCTTACCTGTGTCTTATATATATATATATATATATATATATATATATATATATATATATATATATATATTCACATTATTTTTCTAATGAGCTTTCTTCATTGGTACCTCAACAGCAGGAATTTAAGCAAGTAGGTTTCGCGATTTTACTGCTGAAATTTCTGCACGCAAACAATAAGATATATTCTGATAATTCCATTTCTCGCTTATATCGCCTGTGGAACTCTCTTCCGGTGTCCTGCTTCTCAGCTACCTACGTTCTTCAAATGTTGAAATGTAACGTCAGTCACTATGTTCAATCTTCCTGAATCTCGTTCTATCATTATCCTTTCTCTCCACTAACGTTTTCTCATTTTCTTACATTCCCAGTAATCAATGTTGTCTTAGTCGCTTTATCGCCTTGTTAGATAGAGAAAGGCTTAAAAGATGATTCGATCTTGAGCTCCTATGTTAAAAACCTCTCTTTCTAATTGCAAAATAGAACTCTGCAATGACGGCTCCGTGAGATTTTTCTTTATCTTAGGACCTTGTGCTCGTATAGATATCATTATTATGGGCAGGAGGCCGAGTGGTTAGAACGTTCGCTTCCTGACTATGAGACCCGGGTTCGAATCCCACTACGGTTGATTTGTCAAGAAGGAGAATTCCTGATGTCATCGGTCGGAAGGGGGACGATCCCAGCGTGTGGCACGTTTAGAAAGTGCCTGAAAACCATACCACGTGTTGACCCAATGTGAGTGAAATTGAGTAAACGGAACACATGGGGACCGTCGATAGCTGACCGAGTATTTGACTGTGCGGGCCTTGTTTAGATTATTGATCACGCTGGATAACACGCTCTCTCCTAGAAACTGTAACTCATGTCTGCTTAGCATAGTTGCAGTATAAACTACAAATTGGCTCTGTGGGTATTGAAAAAACATAAATATGTCTGAGCGAGAATTTGCAATAGGGATTGGCTTCCCCTCCCCCATAATAGATGGGTATGCTCGAATACTAGTGGACAGCTATTATTATTATCATTATTATTATTATTAATATTAATTATTTTATTTTTGATTTCCAGCGTTTACACATTTTCTTTCCGGGTCCCGCCCATGGACCTAACATTAAAAATTGCATCATGACACTTTCCACTGACAGAAAAAAAATTACATAAATAAAGCCCTTCGTAAAGTGCGGGCTGTACTTGTTAGAACAATTTTTTGTATCTCCTTGAGGCATGGACTTCCAGGAATCTCTTCAATTAGTCTACTGCAATCTTTTCCAACCAGTCCTAGGGCTCCAACTACAACAGGGATTGTTGATGTTCCCATATGCCACATTTTCGAGATTTATATTTCAAGGTCCTTGTATTTTGACAACTTTTTGAATATCTTCAAAGATACATTGTAGTCAGCAGGGACTGCCATATCAATAAGGAGGCACCGTTTTTGTTTGTGGTCTTTAATAACAATATCTGGGCGGTTGGCCTTGATTGATCTGTCAGTGTGTATTGTGTAGTCCCATAGAATTGTAACAGGTCCTATCTCCGTAACCGGGTCTGGGTGGTGTTCATACCAGTTTCCTTCCCGTAGAAGTTGCAGATTTTCCAGTACAGATATTGGCCCACTCTCTCATGTCGGGTTTTATATTCAGTGGGTGCCAATATCGTGCAACCTGATACAAGATGATCAATCGTTTCTGGATATTTATCACAGAATCTGCATTTTCGGCTGACACAATATTTTAGTATATGTGCTTGATAATTCCTAGTTAGCAAGCATTGGTCCTGCGCAGTAAGGATAAAACCTTCAGTTTCCGCTTTCAACCCTGCACTACGTAGCCACTGATGGGTACGGGTTTTGTCTACGTCAGCTTGTTTGGTACGGGCAGAGTATTGGCCATGAAGCGGTTTATCTTGCTATCGCTTCTGTATCTGGTGGGTTGCATTCGTCTTTGCTGTCTTTTTTAGGTATTTTGAAGTTTCAACCGGTGTATTGTGCTGTAGTTGCATCTCTACACCCATTTGAAACTCCATTTTGAATTTGTTGGCTTCTTTCATTACGGAGTAAAGACGCTTACTACTTTCATGTTCCTTGACGCATACCATCATCCAGTCTTCTGTAGTTTCCAAATATCTTTGGAGGCCAATTGTTGTAGTTTTGTAGGACAGTTCTAGTTGAACTAATCCTCTGCCTCCTTCGGATCTGGGCACATACAGACGATTAACATCAGCTTTCTCGTTTTGGCGTCCATTCGCTTAATTTCAGCTATGGTCCAGTATTGCACCACAGGGACAGCCAATGTGTTGATGGCTGATATTCTGTTTTTTGAGTTTATCTCAGTATTTAGTACCAGACGTACACGCCTGTAGTACTCTTTTCTTATTTTTTCCTTCATTTCGGGGTGTTGTATACCATCTCCTTCGCTAATTCCTAGGTACTTATAAGCTTCATCATGCTCCAGTTCCCTAATCTTTGTGACAAAATCTAAATCTATTAAGGGTGTTTCTGTAATTCTACCTTTCTTGAATGTTACTTTTGCACATTTATCTAATCCGAAGTCCATACCTATGTCGTCACTGAATTATTTTACAATATTGAGGAGGCCTTTCAACTCATTGTCGTCTTTGGCAAAGAGTTTGAGATCATCCATGTAGAGTAGGTGATTGAATATTTTCTTATTTATTTTGTAACCATAGCTACTGTTGTTCAGTTCATGTGTAACAGGGATTAAGGATAAACAAAACAGAAGGGGTGACAGAGAGTCTCCTTGAAAGATTCCACGTCGGATATTCAGACGGTTGGATATGGCAGTGCCCCCGGTATGACTAAGGTATAGTTTGGTGTTCCACATTCCCATGCTGTGCTTAAGGAAATTTAATACCTCAGGGGAGACTTTGTACATTTCCAAAGTCTTAAAGATCCAAGAATGTGGAAAACTATCAAAGGCCTTACGATAATCAATCCACGCTGCACTAAGATTTCTGCGTCGTCTTCTTCAATTTTCCAGGATCATTTTATTTATCAGAAGTTGATCTTTGCGGCCATATGAACCCCTTCTGCATCCCTTCTGTTTCAGCGGGAGAATGCTGTTTGTTTCGAAAAAGGAATAAGTACGGTTCGTCAGTACAGACGTGATCAACTTATACGTTGTGGAGAGACATGTTATCGGTCTATAATTTTTCGGGTTGTCTGTTTCAGTTGTTTTTGGTATGAGGTGTGTAAGACCTTCAGTAATCCATTACGGGATTTTATTTGGATTATTTACAAGCGTTGATAATGTTTTTGCAAGAATTTCATGGGTAGATGAGAGATGATACAGCCAGAAATTGGGCAACATGTCATTTCCTGGGGATTTCCATTTTGGGGATTTCGTTAGAGCTTGCCTAACATCATCTGTGGATATATTTTCCCATTCTTGCAGAGGTGTATCCAGCAGTCGTTCTTCTTCACGCCGTATCCATTCTGCATTTGGGTTATATTCCTTTGGGCTGCTCAAATATTTTCCCAAAATGTCTGTACATTATCAATCGATGGTGGCCTTTCGATATGTATAGGTGTTTTTCCAATTTCCCTGTAAAATTTCTTAAGATCTGTTCGGAATATTTTATTTTGGCGATAGAACCTACAACGTTTTTCGTATCGTCTTGTTCTCTGCGCCTTTAGCTGAAGTTTCTGCTTCAGCATTTCTTTGATTGATAGAATACCAATTAGGGATTTAATGTTATATTTCCGCTTGATCTTTTTGCATTTACGTGTGGAAATATTAGGGTTTCTGGTGAGCTCATCTAATATAGAAAGCTCACATCTGATTTGTTTTATTTCTCGTATCAGTTTGGTTTTCCAAGCTGGTTCTCTGTGTCTGCTAATTTTATTTATTGTCTTGACTCCAAGCTTCCGAGTCGCTGCTAAAGCTGTTGCGTATATTACGTTGTTAACTTCTGTGATGTTTCCCAGTGGTTTATCTGTTAACAGTGTTTCCAGAGCAGCATTGTATATTTTCACGATGTGCTTGTTGGAATTCGTCATATGGATTTTCCGGAGCTGGTCTCTGTCTGACAATTGTATGAAAGTTACTCTGCTGAGTACTTGGATGACGTCATTTTTCGCTTCGGTGATTTCAGCTTCGTGGTTTTCAAGGAATTCTAACTTATTGTCACTGAAGATGACTCCAGGTACATTTTCTGGAGAACTGCAGGTTGTGTTTAAGGTAGAGTCTTGGATTTCATTTCCTGGGAGATTATTTCGTATTTCATTCGCTTTAGCGTCCACCTCATCCTCTGTTGCATTCCTTATTTCTACATTCGTCTCAATAGAGTTTGAGTGATGGGTCATAGTATTTTGTCTTATATCTAATTTTATCTTATTTATTTCTGCCTTTGAGAGTCTGTTGTTTCGTTGGCAAGCATGTTTGGATTGAGATTAGGTCTTATATCATTTCCCACCGTACTTCTCCATATTTGGTATGTTTGATTGGTGGTGTTCCTAGCTGGGTTTCCGAGTGCAGTGAAGAAGGATGTCATGACTTGTCGATACTCTTCGCGGCTCCATTTCGTTCGTTTACATTTTATTAGTCGATTTGGTATTGAGTCACTTGGTCCAAGGTTGGCAATAATCCTGGTTTGGTGACCTAGTGTCTCTTCGTGTGTGGAAGAGTTTGTTCCAGTGACAGACTTTTCGTCCTCAGACAGGTTCCTCTCTGAGGGACGCGGCCCTTGTTGTCCCGGTTGACGGCCGATCCGGTATGAAATATTATTCGTATTCATTGAAATTAGTAGAGATGTGTTTTAACCTTGACCGTCAAGGGGTAATTATTTTCAGGTTACCAGCTTTAGGACGAGTCTCGAAGAAGATCCAATAGCACGCCCAACCAATGAGATTGTGGATTTATTAATATAACGAAGGTAGAATAGTTCATAAGAGTGTATGGTATTCAGTGGGGTAGACGATACTAAGTTTTAACTTAGTATAAGTCGGAGTGACCACAACAAGTGGAATAAATAGATTTTAGTATATAGACTTTAAAAAAAAAGGAAAGAGAAAAGGGAACTGAAAAGGAAAGAATCAACTTGAGTCAAAAGAATTTAGAACCATATCAAACTACAGGAAAGGTATCATTCAAAAATGGTATATTTACCATTTCTTACAAGTTCGGAGCATGGCAAAAGTGACTTTCCACAAATGTTCAATTCTCCGTTTATTATTATTTATTTCTTGTATCTGCTGCCATTTGGATAGTTCGAACTTCTCGAAGGATTTACAAGACGTTTCGAGATCGTTCCGAAAACTTTGATAATGGCAACAATCATCACCTTCTAAATTTCCACTAAGTTTTATTTTTTTTACTTATCCAACAAGGTTTATAAGATTTTCCCCTTTTCAATTTCTTTCAGTGTTACTTGATCTTCTGTTTAAAAAGCGAAATCCTCTACCATATTTTCTTCTACGTTCTCTCATAATTATATCGGTCAGTTCTTCTAATCATGATTAAGGGAGATGTATGAATTCAAATTTCTAAGAGCTGCTGAGGTCTTTCAAGTATTTAATTTAGCTTTTAAAGTGTACATATAGACCTGCTTTGAACGTTTCTCAGATTCGAACTGTTTGAACGATTTCCAGTGTTTTTTTCTTTTTTATTCACCCCCCCCCAGTTATATCTCTTTATATATCTTTTGTGAATTAATTTGCATCCAACACATATTACATGATTAACTCATTCCTTTTTCTATTCACATGGGTTACATATTCTTACTTTGCATTCAACATAAACTGGAATTATTTTATAACATCGCCTTCTTCTTTATTTGCCTTGTCGTTCATGACATGGATAATTATGTTTCTTCAAAGCGTATTCTTTGTAGCTCAAAGTAATGTTACATTGCTATTCAACAAAGTCCCTGTTTTGCCATCTCTTTAAACAACATTGTTACGTAGGTTAGTCATTACTTCCCTCTATTTCCCTTGCCTTCAATATGTTCTGTGGATGTCATATTCTTAAGGATCTCTTTCCTCGTGATTTCCATCACTTTAAACGCTATTTTAGTCGATACTCATATTCCAGTAGACAATCCGTTTATTTGAAACAGTATATTTATTTACGTCTACTTGTTCGAATATTCTGGAAACCTTATTAAACAATATGTGCCCTCTTTAATAAGATTTCTCGAATATTCAGGCCGGTAGACGAAAATAAATATGCCGTTTAAAATAAACTGAATGTCTACTCAAATATGTGTATCCGCTAAAAATAACGTTTAAAGTGATAAAAAATATGTCGTGTTAATAAATAAAAGTCCATTTAGAAGCTTAAGTGTATTATTTGTTTACAATTATTTTTTCCTAAAAATTCAACTCTTCTTTTTTCTGATTATAAGTATATGCTATTTTTTTTATTTACATCTTCTTTGAAATTCTATCGTTGCTTAAATTTTCATGGTTGCCATTTTTTTTATTTCCTTTGAAGCTTAGCTTTTTACTGTTCGTTGCTTATCTGTGTTGAATAATCAGGTGATCGACTGAAATGATCTGGTTCCGTTTTTTATTTAATTTTATTCAGCAATAAATGTATGTTTGTATACTATTTAATAAAAACATGTGAAATAAGCAACTAAAAAAAAAACAGAGTGTACATACTCAGAGAATAATATATACGTTCCACTCTCCGCCGTGTCCAACGATAACGCTAGCTTTAGTTTGGATAAAGAGGGTCTTTCACAAAAGCAAAAATGATGCTGGTGTTGATGGATCTTCCCAGTCTTGAATCCCACTGCCTTCGATCTATCAGATAAACATAAGTACAAACATATACAGACAAAGATGAATTAGTGAAATGTTTTTGGTCCAAAGCATATCCTATAACTTTAATCAAATATCTATACAACAGTTTTGTTTTGTTGTTGTTTTATTTTAATATATCCTTAATCGGAAACTTTCCTGCAGCCTCTTGTATGTGCAAGTATGTATACCTATAGGATCTAAAAAGGAGTTGTGAATTTTTCATGCCTTGTATAAATACATTCTATCAATGAGAGTAGATACGCGGCATTTGAAAAATGCTTTTCAGTGCGTGATAAACTCATGTTTGAATCTTCTCGTGTTCGCTTCTGCTGGAAGCCAGCTGTGAAGCACATGCGTGCATAATTTTATTTCTCCTGAAGTAAGTGAAATAGGCCTTTTTCTTTTGTTTTCTGGGGTTATTTTCGTATGCTTACGCTTTTATTTTTAGCTTGCATCACTGTTCATGCATTAAAATGCTCGTGCACATATAGATAGTAGTTTTCATTTATTCTTGTCTTTGAACATCTGTTCCCTTTTTTACTGTCGTCGAAAATATTTATTTCATATGTTCAGTAAAGCGTAGCGGAAGACAGAATAGCAGAGATAATCTGATGCTAACCCCAAATAATCTTTCACTTTCTTCTCCCTTTCTCTGTCACTCTTTCTTTCCGTTTGTCGCTCTGTCTTTACTTGTACTCTGTTTTTCTTTCTCTTTTAACAAATGTGTTTTGCATTCGTTCTCTTTCTTTCTTTTATATTTTTTCTCTTTTTTCCTCTTTCATATTCTATATATTTTTGTCATCAAATCAATTTATTCTATCGTATTTTATATTTAGCCTAATCAATTTCCTTAATTTATATCAGCAGATTTTTCTTTCCTTTTCTTTCTTCCAGTATTGATTTATCTCTCTCTCTCTCTTTCGTCAATTTTTCTTTTCTTCTCTCTCTTTTCTTTCTATCTGTCTCTCCTTTCTTTCTTTTTTGTTATATTCCATCCTGCTCTCTTATCACCGTTATGAAAAGAATTAAGTTTATTTTTCTTTTCCCTTATGAAGAAGATCATGCGTGCGGATAATTTCTAGGAAGCAGAAAAATAATTCTCTTGTTGCAACCATATTTCTCTTCCTCAGCTAAACTCCTTCACTTTTTGTCACAGTTTACATATCTTTCTTAAACAGACTTATCTTCACACGTAACTACTAAGCTATACTCTTTACTTCCCATAATACCCTCTGATCTTTTGGCGGTAAAACAAAGCAACACAACAAATGTAAATCTATAGTACATTACTCGGTTCTTCTTTACAGAGATTAAAGAAATGTCTCAATGCCACTTTGTTGTTAACTTTGATAATAGCTTGCATTCGAGGGTGTAACATTTTGTATTACCAAACAGAGGAAACATTAATACCAAAGCCAGATTCAGCAATACAATTTTCACGTCAGCCGTGTCATTTAAATTAAAAAGCATAAAATGTCATTTGCATCAAAAAGTGAAATAAAAATAGTATTATTAACTTTATTTCTTTAGCTCGCCGTCGCGTTTCAGTAATTTTTAAATATACAGTTTAAATATTAAATGTCATGAGAAAATTAAAAAATTGTCATTGGTTTGGAAATCCTCTTTACTTAAAAGTCCACATCGACTAATACCACCATTTTTCTTGCTTTTCGACCTAAGTAGGAATTCGTCAATTCTTCAAGCATCTACAGAATATGTTCTTCACTGAATATTTTTCTCCTCTAGAAATCATCTACAAGGTTACCTGTAATTTTATAGGTCAGAAGTAAAAAAAATATTTTGCGTTACTTAAATATTTCCCAATCAGAAACATGCAAACTCAGATGAGACTCGGTTTAGGAAAAAAAATGGTTAGAAATTAAACACCTTTTACCGGTATTTTAAACTACAGTTATTTATATCAAACTTGTTGTTTGTCAACAGATATTTTAAAATGAATTCCTCGAAATTAGGACATCAGAAACAACGCGATTCTTTAAATGAAAAATAAATTGATAACAAAATTGGATTTAGCGGCCAGTTTCCTACTTGCGTTTGCAATTAAATAAGATAAACAAATAGGAAAAACATGGATCGACAGACATTTTAAATGAAAGATTTTGAATATGACAAGATTTCGGGTAAGAAAATAGGAACGCAGGAAATGGTAAAAAATAAGTTCTCCCTGGTTTATTACCTTTGTCTAAGACAAAAACATAAAGAGTATAGTCACTCCGTTCTATTTGGTCGTTGTCTGCTTTCGGAGAAAAATCGTTGCCTAGTTTCGCGGATTTTAGAAATTATATGGAACCAACGCGAGTGCTTTATGAAATGGAACAAGCCGGTGGATTTGTAATAGGCGGATTTGTCAAAATTCCCAGATAAAAAAAAACAATAAATCATCACATCAGAGTGAAACCACATTCAACCAAACTTAAGACGCAAACCTCTCAATGAATATTTGTAAAGTAATGAACACAAGCACGTGGAAACCTAAATAAGAATTAGTTCTCCTTCTTTGACTAATCGTTTGAAGTGATGTAATTGATGGAAATGCAGACACCATACTGTGTACACCGAATATTTTTTGTATGTAATTCTTTTCTGCTGTTGGAATAGAGGAAGAAAACGAAAGTTAAAACTCTTAATACAAAAACAAAATAATTGACAGAAATCTACGTGGGGATTCGAGCGCAAGCGAAACGTAAGCAGGTCAGCGGGAAAAGCGTTATGATATATATATATATATATATATATATATTAATTCATCATCGAAGAATTCGGTAATCTTTCGATGATGTGTTAATATTTTTCCTTTGATGTATATCACATTGCTCTGTATATAAATATATTGAGTTGTCTTCATGGATCTATCTTTTTTTTAATATTTTATATTAAAAAAAATCTTCTTGGATTATCCTTACCACTTAAATATTTGATAATATATATATATATATATATATATATATATATATATATATATATATGTATATAATTATATATATATATATATATATATGTATATGTTCATATATATATTATAGTATATATGTATATATATTATAGTATATGTTGGTATGTTATCGTATATATGTTCATATATATATATATATATATATATATATATTATATATATATATATATATATTATATATATGTTAGTATATTATCGTATATATATTCATATATATATATATATATATATATATATATATATATATATATATATATATTATAATATATATATATATATATATAGTATATGTTCGTATGTATGTTATAGTATATGTTCATATATTATAATATATATATATATATATATATATATATATATATGTTCATATATATATAGTATATATATGTTCATATATATATATATATATATATATATATATATATATATATATATAGTGGGTATAAAAGTATTTAACACATTGGATTTTCTTACATATCCCAGAGAATAACAGTTAATTTCAACGAAACTTATATAAATACTTTCGAAAATTGTCGATCAAAACATAGAAGGGCATTTAAAACCACTGTTTTGAGAAACATTTATTAACAATGAATAAAATAACCCATATAAAAGTATTTCATATATATAGAAGAGACGTATATTCCTATATATTGATATGATGTGATATGTCGACCAATGACAGCACTGCACGACGCTCAACTGGCTATTAGATAACAGCTTAGACACTGCAGCTATTCTGTTGCCATATGCAAGAAAATGGTTCAAACAAATAACTGTCGAACGATATAAGATATAAATATATATATATAAAATAAGATTTGAATTTATATATAGTTGGTGCTGTTGTTAGAAAAAGGAAAAAATTCGTTAATATTGAAAACATTCAAACGGTGATTTTTCTTAAATGAGGCAATATCCCAAAAGAAAATCCATTTTCAACTCGTCGAGAAATTCAGAATTTTGAAAATGCCGGAAAAGTTAGTAAAAATACAATAAAAATATCACTGAATCGTGCAATTGTCGATCAAAAACATAGAAACGCCGACATATACAAGCCCGTTTGATTTTGTAAAACCACTGTTTTAATGATTTCTGGGAAAAATAATTTGGTATTTTATCATTTTATGAAGGAAAAAAGGAGCGGAATACGAGCCAGCAATTTTAAAACATTTTTTGGAAAATAATTGGTTGTTTTTCCCAAATGGTGTAGGAAAATGAAAATCATCAAAGGAACAATGAATGCTGCAAAATGTCAACTAATCCATTTTTGGGACGTGAACTTCAGCAAGGCAATGACACGAAGTCCCAAATCAAATTTTTAATAATAATGCTTATTCCTTTTAAGAATTTTAAATCTAATCCATTTTTGAAGTTTGATTCATGTCCCAATTTAAAAAATTTGAAGAATCCATAATGAACTAGCAAAGAAACTAAAACAAAACTTGCTTCAATTTTTACTAAATTTAGTATGTCCAAATTTAAATTTGACTATTCCATTTTAATAAATTTTCTGGTTTCCCATTTTGCATTTGACTATCCAATTTTCGTTTAAAATTTGTTGTTTTTCATTTTGAATTTTTTTTGAGATATTCTAATTTTCTTTTGTTACCCACTATATATATATATATATATATATGCACTTTTCATTCTCAATGAACGTTGCTTCGTCCCAAAATAAGACTTTTGATTAATCCCAAATTTCATTGGTACCTCACTGTTGATAGAGATATAAAAATATATTTAAGAACCTGAGTTTTCGGGTTAATGTTTTTGTTTTCAGCAGTAACTTTATGTTGGCAAAACTTTCCTCGAATTTTTAAATTGTTTGAAACTTCCATAAACTCTTCCTAACCTCAAATATGATTATTCTTTATGTTTGTTCATACATACCTTCGCTTTTGGCGTGCATAGAAATTTAAAGTAAACTCAGCCAACACAAAGGCATAACCTCTAACATATCTCCTTCTCACTGTTCTATTTAAACATGGTGAGCCTAGCCGCCAGTATGTTACCTGAAAAAATCAGCCGATGTTCCTGAAAACGGTTTCGTGTTAAACCAAAATGATATGAAAATTTTCCAAAAAATAGTTTTTCTCAAAGTGAATTCGTCCCAGTAGGAAGCATTTCGAACTTATCGCCTCAACATTTCTATTATGGGAGCAACAAGAACTGTGTACATTAAATCCCTTTCACTTATGTTCCATACTCTTGAAATTTAACCAAACGTATCTCTATCCACCATTTGATTTACAGTTTACATCGAACGACTTTGTCACTTACATCGTCCTTTCAAGGATATGACGATAAACTATATCCAAGTTCAACGCCGTCTGAATCAAAATGAAATAACCGTTTGAATTGGGACGAAGCAGATTCATTATGGAAAAATATTTCCATATATGCGCCTTTTAATAAACTGTTGGTTCCCAACTGGTTTAAATCAGATAATTAAAAATCCGCAGGCTGATACTATCAATTCCTTAGGAGGCTCCCAGATAAATTTGTGTCAAAGTTAAAATTTCCAAATTAGTAAGCCAATCAAACCTGGGAGATGGATAGACTGTATTTAGTGTTAAAAAGGGAATAAGAGAGAGTTATTCAAAAAAATGACATAAGGGACAAAAAAAAAAAGTCCTAAGAAAAAGCAGCAAGGAAATAATTCATTTCAAAAAGTTTGATAAAAGAAAATAAAATTTTGACATTAGATGACGCATTGATAAGATGATTTTAATAGTAAAGTTTAGTTGAACTTATTTTTTATCATTTTATATTTAATTTTAAAATCTTTTTTAGCCTCAGTCCCAAATTGATTGTAATCCATTTTGAACTTGCGAAGTCCCAAATCAAATTTGCCGAATTTGACTATTCCATTTTGAATTTGATATGTCCCAATTTAAATTTGACTAATCCATATTGAACTAGCTAAATCCCAAAACAAACTTGCTTCAATTTTTGAATTTGCGGTCCAAAAAATATTCTATTCCATTTTGAACCTGTCCCATTTTGCATTTGACTATCCCATTTAAAATTTGGTTTGACTATTCTATTTTCAACTTGGCCTTTCTTACCTTGCCCCCAAAATGACAATTAATCCTCGTTTAACCGGGATTCCTCTTTTTCTTAATGTTTTTGTTTTGTGGCAAAGAATTTTCGGTGAAACTACTTCGATTATTCTATGTTCAACAGTTTGGAAACACCGACCCTAAGATCTCCTACTGTTCGTTAAACAAATAAAACAAAAAATCCAAAAACGGTTTCGTTAAACCAAAATGATATGATTAAAAGAAAAAGAACTCGTACATGGAAGCTCTTCTACAACAAGAACTACCCTTTCACTTATGTTCCATACGAAATTTAACCAAACGTATCCATCCAAATTTCACGAATTCTTCATGATGATATGACGATATATCTATATCTTCTGATCGAGGTAGGAAAACCACCTCTTAATTGTATCTTGCCCAGGTTCAAGTTTACAGTTTAATCCCAGGTAAACCAAATAGTGAGCCACAAACCTGGGGTTGAAACGTCAAATATTATGTACATGACAAAAAAAAAACAGTAATTCATTTTAAAAATATAAAAGAAAATAAAATTTTGACATTAGATGACGCATGAGAAGATGATAAGCCGTTACTATTTATAATGACGAGGGATGTATGTTCAGAAGAACCAACCGTCATTTGAGCAAGATTGGCATAAATTTCCAGTGGAACCTGCATAAACGGGTCCGGGCCTGTCTACCTCCCCGGCAAAGCCTCGTCCGGGTTCCTCTCTTGCCAAAGAGAGAGAGAGTTCGACAGTTCAACAGTTTGGAACACCGACCCAAGATGATATGCCGTTAAACAAATAAAACAAACCAAACCGTACTTATAGGCTAGATTAGTAAACACTTACATGCTCTTCTACACATACTCATGACCAACTACCCAAAATTAATTCTTTTGATGATTCTATCCAGGGTCAAAGATAATGTCTATTGCCCGGTTATTTCAGTTTATCTCTAGTCTATCTTCTTGAGCAATGATTATGAAAAAAATACCAGAGAAGTCACTATTGTCTTCCCTAGTGTTCAGAGGCACCAATATACGCACTATTCACTATACTATTTCTCTATTCAGATAACTATTCGGGTTACTTTCGAGCGGGCATTATCGAGCAAGCACTATTACTGCTACTGGCATTCGAAGGCGTCTGACGCCATCATTGTTCAACTGTGTACTGTTGTATCTGCGATTACAAAGTCTCTACTACAACGAGCATTACAAAGTAACAACAAGTATTTGTTTACATTACAAAAGTGTAAAAAAAATGTCACAAAATATCTAAAATTAAAATATTCCTAGTTACTGCTACAGGAGAAAAAATGTTACTATATCGACGATATCATATCATCTGCTTCTGGCCGTAAAAATTATACCCGCTCAAAAGAAACTGAATGCTGTTAGCGTCTTCTTACTGCTACAGCGATAGTATTCCATTAATTATTATCTAAAACATACGTTATGTCGATTGGATTCATGTCTCGAAGTAGGCCATTGTAGTACCATCACTGCATTTTTGGCATTCAGAATTATTAATATTTGAGTATATACAATTATGTGATCCGCTTATAAGTGAATGAATTAACGGAAATGTGATTCTACAGAAGGATGCTGAGAATACCATGGACTGAACATTGAAACAAAGACGAAGATTTAGAGAAAATGGAAACGAAAAGAACATCAGGTAAAAATAGTTGAAATTTATAGGGAACAGAATGGGGAAAGAGAGTTTGAAAAATTGGACACTCACCGTGCAAACTGAATGCAAGCGGAAGAGGAAAAAATCAATGCATAACCTACCTAGCAAACTTGAGTCAATGGATGGCGTAACACGATTTAGGAGAAATAATAAAAAAACAAAATTTATAATGAACTACAGAACCATTATCACCAACGTCTTGAAGGGATACGACATGAAGAAGAAGAAGAAGAAGAATTTTTACTGTTTGTTTCCTTTTTATTAAAATTCTTTTCTTATTCGTTTTCCTATACATTTTTTCTTATTCCTATTCTGTTCTTATTCTTACTTTTCGTTTTCTGTTGGTTTTACTATTCTTATTTCTATTCTTATTTCTATTCTTATTCCTATTCATTTCCTATTCTTCTTTACAATTTCCTCTCTAAATCGTCACCATTTACCTAAAAACATAGCCAAACTTTTTTTTTTTAGTTTAACTCAATGCATTAATTCACTGCTTAATTTATTCCACGATTAATCTTAGTAATATTTTTACTGTTACATACATACATATACATTTCGTGATATACTTACCAATTTGATCTAGGCAGCAAATTCCTTTATCCCATTAAATGCTACTTAATTATTCCTTCAATGTTGCAAAATGAATACTAATGTCAAATATCATTTTCGGTTCGTGTACACGCTTATAAGAATACAGGAAACTTTAATCAAAATGAAAATCAGGGAGTGTAAGTTCCTACAAAATTTTGGCATTATTCCAGGGGGAAACATTTGAAAGAGAAAAGAAAAGTTTGCTCTTATCCTATTCAAAAATTATGTGAATGCTTCGCTATTGTTTTTATAAACCCAGATGATAGAAAACTTGGTCTAGAGGATTATTTTACTCTATTATCAACCTTATCAGCCTCTTTTCCTCCGCTCTGTCATATATTCATCCCATATTATTAGCTACGATGCTACTTGTTTCACTCATCCTTTCTATTTTTGATTATATCCTGTGAGTGTTAATTTCTCTAAGCCGTCATTCTTCTTAATATATTCCAGAAATTACAACGTTTTATTCTGGTTTCAAGAATGAGTGATTTTCGTAACTATTTTAGGGAGCCGAATATCTTTTAAGCAACGCTAAATACACTACAATTAAACAATCCAGTAGTACAATTTTAAAAACTTAAGCCTCATGTAGTTACTCTAGTCGTGAATGTGTTGTGACGCAGGTGTTATTTTTTAAATGACCTTTGTTTCTAAAAAGCAAAAATAAAGGTTAATATGGCCATATTATCTTATGTATAACAACTAGATGAACATGGCCACCTTTGAGATTAACCTTTCTCTTTTTCGGTATTCAATGGCCAAACAATTAACGTTACTGTCAACTGAAATTTATAAAATTCTGGTGATCCTCATACATATCTCGAAAATTTTGACAATAATTAAAGAAGAGTTTGTAATATAATCGATCATTACCTGGTATCTCGATTCAGCCATTTTCAAGTCGACATTACAAGGATTTCAGCCGGTTGTCTACAAATATTTTCATGATATTTGTTCTGTTGAGCTTACTTCAAATACATGAATTTAAGCGTTCTACTAGATTGGCAACGAGATCTCATCTATTTACTGTTGAACTAGATAAATATAACCCTCTGTTCTATTCTAATATTTTCTATTCTCTCATTTTTTGCCTGTGGAATTTCCTTCTGATTTATTGCATCCTGTCACCTATAATCTTCAGAAATGTAAATGCAACGCCAATCTCCATCTTCTGTCTTTCTGAACCCTGTAATTTTATTGATTTTCTCTTCACTTCTCACTAAATTTCTTTTTATCCCTTTTCCCTCTCAGTAAAACCTTGCGTATTATCACCTTGCCCAGGAAGAAATGATTTAAAAGTGACTTAAATGTTTCTTAGGAAAATACAGGGTGTTCGGTATAAATCTGACAGATCCTAATGGTTTGTTTTTATTTTTTCGATTGGTTTGGACTATCTGTAAACAGTATACGTCATTGTGAAACCTTGTCAGTACAATTTTAGGGGTTCCAAATTCAACTGACATATGGACGACTGGAAACCACCATCTGAATAGTGGAAATGGGTAACCTGCATCATGAAGACTCGTGCCAGGTATTAAAATACCGCAATCATTACAACCGTTCAATTTGCTTTGAGCACGATGAAAACAATAGGACGTGGAATGGCGAGCTGCAATGTAGACTCGCGACTGAGGCTTGTTGGAAATCAGACGCTCTGATTGATTCCGTACACGAGACATCATCCAACAACTGCAGAAGAAAATGATGGCAGACCCAGGCAGGGAACGCGGGATTTGGAGTAGGAAATTAGTGTTGCAATTTTCACCATGAATCTGGCCTTGAATGAAGATCTCCACTGTCAGGCATAAATGAGGTATAAAGGCTCGAGAAAACCGCCGGATAAATAATAAAAAAAAACTTGAACAAGGTGAAACGTCATGTTGAACCAGGTTCAATCTGGTTCTATTCTGATTAAAATAATTTTTGTCAGGAACAGCTGCGTAACATCTTGCGTAACATCTTGCCTACAATACGATGTTCCTTGAGTCAAGAAGACCAAGTTTCCCCAAACTGCAATGGTTTATGGGTGTGTCTCCAGTGATGCCATGCTACCTAACATCTTTGAACAGGGTCTAAGGATCATTTCGGATGGCGATGTGGAGTTGCTAAACACCGTGGTCAAGCCCCTTATTCCCCTGATTGCAACTTCATGGATTATTATGCGTGTGGAGATGCCAACTACATTTTATGTAACACCTAGGCCCGGCTGATCGACAGAATTATAGCTTTGAGGATACCCGTCTACTAGAGTGGCTAGCCAATCCCTATTGCAGACGCTTGCTCAGGCGTATTTGTGTTTATTCAACACACACACGGAGGCCACCTGTGGTTTATAATACAACTATGCTGAGCAGACCTTATTTAGTGTTTCTGGGAAAGAGCGTGATCAGCAATTTGAACAAGGCCAGCATTCTCAAGCCCTCGGTCACGATGACTTGTGACTTCATGCTAACAAAGCTATCGACGCGATTAACCACTCCAGTCTGATAACATCAGAAAGTCTCCTTTCTGACAAATGGACCAGGGTGAGATTCGAACCCAGGTCTCATGGTCAGAATGTAAACGTTCTAACCACTCGGTAACATAATACTTAACATCGACAGGATTAAGAAAGCGTTTGAGACTCTTCTTCGGGATAAGGATCAAAACTGTTGTAAATGTGGAGAATGGCTTTATTGAGTAAGACATATTTTCACTCTTATAACTTGTATGTCCCTTTTCAATTTTTCCAAAAAACTGATTTTTGGCTTAGATATTCACTTTGATTTCCGTTATCCCCAACAATCAGCAGTCTTCGCAGATGCATTGTTATCAGTCTTTTTCCTAACCTCCTATTTGAAGTAGTGTAGAAAGTCAACATTGTGATTCCATTATTATTTCCCCTTCTATTTACACTTTGTAAAGACTTTAGATTTTGCTGCCGTCGGAAGTCTTCAACTGGTGTAGTTTTGTTATTTGTTAAAGCTTTTTATTTCATTCTCTAGCGCCAGTCTGTAAAATCTGATAAAGGATTTTCTTCTTAAAGACCGACAGAATCAAATCGCTTGAAGGTGGTAATAATCACTGATACAAAAAAAAAAAAATTTTATGTGGTTCATAGTTTAGACAATCTTGAAGAACTACGGTACCACGCATGACGTCCATATTAGAGTCTAGATCTAACGAAGATATTTAACAGACACCAGTTCTTAGATTAAAATTTTGGTTTGGTAGCATCTTACGGTGTTGGACAAAATTATAGCCAGGATTCTGTTCAATTTCCATATCCCCGAGGGTAACATTGTTATAACTGAATGCATTCGGACACCGACGTGTGTTTGTGCCAAATTTATTCTCTTTTTCTTCCTCAGAACTAAACGAAATGTTCACAGAAAGCGGATGTTGATTTGCTTGATCAACGCAACTATTCTGGATATATATATATATATATATATATATATATATATGTGTGTGTGTGTGTGTGAAAATAAACAATGAAAACTTCTCTTTAGCAGTCCGTTTCTTGGGTGTACATTTTTACAAAGAATCTATGAACATAAAAACGATCTTATACGACAATTTATGAAAGGCATTAAGCATACACAGACATAAGTTTTTCTTAGATATGAAGAATGCCACACTTATTAACTGAGAAAATAAATTGCTTAGGTAGAACTTTTTTGGGAGTGCTGCTATCGTGTCTTGCTAAAATTGTAACCTGCGCCACGGAATGTTTTCAAATATCTTTCCTTAAAGAAATCTTTCCCACTCCAACCTAAATCGCCATATTTTTAAATTGAAAGAGATACGTTAAATGAAACCGTTTTTAATTAAAATAAGTACATTAAAAATTATCAAATTAAAATAAATAATAAATAATAATTACATTAATAAATAAAAAACAAACAATATATACAGGGGTTGAACAAAATAATTGGAACATTTGTTAAATTCAAAGAAAATTTATTTAATATGGAGTTGGTCCTCCTTTAGCCTCACATACAGCTTTAATACGTCTAGGAATGGAATCATGCAGCTTTCTGACTTCATCCAGAGGAATTTTCAGTCATACTCCCATTAAAACCTTCTCCAGCTCTTTACGACACGATGGTGGAGGATAGCGGCTCCCAACTTGTTGCTCCAAAATGCACCACAAATGTTCAATAATATCGATATCTTGAGATTGAGAGGCCACTCCATGTGTCACTCACTTTCATGCTCTTCATATCAATTCGTAACCACTCGAGCAGTATGTATTGGAGCATTATCGTCTTGGAAGATGCAGTCACCATCAGGGAATAAAGTCTTGGCCATTGGATGAACATGATCTCCCAAAATGTCCTTTGCTGTTGATTCTTCCTTTCGGGTCAACTATTGGACTGAGACATTTCCATGATATGGTGGCCCAAGCTATCACTGATCCACCTCCATGCTTCACTGTTGGAAGAAGGCAGTCAGAGTTGTAAGCTTCTTTGGACTGCCTCCACACACAAACTCGCCCTGAAGTTGGGAAAAGAGAAAAACTGAACTTGTTTGAGAATATGACTTGCTTCCATTGGTCTGCAGACAAGGCATTGTGATCTCTGCACCACTTAAACTTTTTTTAATGTTGCGAGTGGAGAGAAGAGGTTTGATCACAGCGGCTCTTCCATGATATGCAGCCTTATGGAGCTCACGATGAACAGTTTTAGTAGAAACTGAACTATTCTGATGGTTATTCAACTCAGCAGTCACTTTGGCCGCATTTGTCCGATGATTTTTTGCCACATTGCGTTTCAATGCACGTTAGTCCCTGTCAGTAATTATTCAAGTCCGGCCCGAATTGCTACGTTTGCTAGAGGTCTTGCCCTGTTTCTCGAATTGCATCAGTGTTCTTGATATGGTAGCTCTTGAAAAACCAAACAGTTCTGCAACCTTAATGATCGAGGCTCCTGCCATGCGAGCTCCAACAATTTGCTTTTTTTTCGAACTCGGAGAGGTCACGCATTTAGCTTAAATTTTACTAAATTCTAAAAATAAATAAGACAAAGACAGTAAATTAGATAAATAAACGTATTTACAATAGATATAACCTGCAATTACGAAGTTTTAGTTGAAGTTCTCAATATAATAGGTCTTTGAAATATAGGTATGTAGATTTTGCAACTGTTCCAATTATTTTGTTTCATATATATATAAACAAAAAGGAAAATTAAAAATGCAAAAGCAATAATAAGAACATTCATAGGCATTAAATTGCATCACTTAGCAGCTTCCATAGTTTATAGTGAATTTCACTTAGCGTTTAGTATTTTTGAGAGTTCTTAAATTAAGATGTTTTTCTGTTTATAAATACATGTTGCAAAATATAATCCATATTTTTCGCAATAAAGTTCCTCTGAAGACGACAGTCCTTAGTAAAGAACTTCTTTTGTTTTTGATTACGTATATAACTGTTGTCCATTAAAATCAATTCGAATGTCCTCGTCAAATATTCTTTGATTCACAGCCATCTCTACCACTGTTACCACCGTGGGGAGACAGGAAATATGAAGGATGACGATCCCGATGTTTCGATGCGAGTAGGTGCTGACCACCATATATATTATTATTTCATTTTTACCGCTAACCTTCGTACTATAATTTTTTTGCGTCATATCGTAAAATACTTTCAAATAAAATGGCTGCTGCTGAGCAATAACCTTCTTTGTCTATCTAATAATACATGATTAATTTGTCTTCATCTTTTACATGAGGTATTATCATTATATATGTCTTTACTTTTGGTCTATTATGCTGAACTTGATTGTTTCAGCAGTTAAAATCTTCGGCCTTTTTCAAGATACTGTCATACATTGAAACCTTGGAAATTTGAACCAATCACTTCATTCAATTCACGTGTTAGACATTTTCTCATTCTGTTTCCCATGCTAAAATTATATCCCTAAATTGAGTAGTTCAGTTAAATCATGTACTCGGGTTCAGTGAAAGAAATGGATTAGTGATAGAAAGGTGAACAAAACTGAGAAGCACTCATTGAAAGCGGACTACCAAAAATCGAACCACATTAATTTAATTTTCCATAATACATTCCGAGTGGGAAAGGCACCTGAAGAAAGCTGAAAGCGATCGAAACATGGCAATCAAAATGAGGATCCTAGTAAAAACTAAAGGAAGATATTAACGAAAGCAAATCAAAATGTAAAAAATATACATTTGCAGAGGCAAAACCCTGAGTCACGCCATTAGTAATAGAATCAGATTAGTAGGATGAAGTGTAAGTGATATGAAAGTATGGCACCTTTCTGAGACTCGTGAAAATATTTCTTCTCGGTAGCAACCGCGTGATACATCAAATAAATGTGCTTCTTTCTTTGTCACTTACAAACATTTGTTATAAGTGTCAAATCTTTATTTCTGTCTATTTCTCTCACCGACGAAAATCTACCTAGATTATTAAAGAGACATTTTATTCCTAGTTTTTTCGCTATTATTTAGAAGAGCGGCTCGAAGGTAAAATGACATAATAAAGTTTGCACTCCATAATAAGAAATCCATGTGCCTTAGATATGATCATCAGCCATTTGTATTTTGCATTCTATGAAATTCTAAAGAGAATTTCTAACTTACTAACGTTAACATATTACGAATTATCAAAAACTGGTATTTGTGGAATGCTGGGATTCAAAATGATTAAAAATTGTATCAAAGTTTTTCCAAGCGTTCGATTTAAATGTACAACACCTAATTCGAAACATGGAAAAATATAATCAAAATTAAAGGGATAAACCTTCTCAGTTGTAACTAAAAATGTTTGGATAAATGTTTCATCAATATATATATATATATATATATATATATATATATATATATATAAAAGTAAGAACAATAGATATATTGACATAGATATATAATCCGGTGTTCTTTTTAGATATTTTTAATTTTACAAAATAGTGCTCAATGTAAATTTACAGATCATTAATATTATAAATTAATTAAAAAAATAACATATTTTAAATCAATTAATTTATAATATATATATATATATATATATATATATATATTTTTTTATAAAAGAAATTATAACATAAGTATGTTATAATTTTTTTATAAAAATAATTATATCTGTTCTACTTTTTTTTTAAAATTGAGCACACTTTTAAGAATAGTAATTGTTGGTTATTGAATTCATTCCGTATATACCAATTATATACTTGTGTATATATATATATATATATATATATATATATATATATATATATATATATATATATGTGTGTGTGTTGTGTTTGTGTTTGTGAATGTATGTATGTATGTATGTAATTATAAAAGCGAACATTGAAGTCAAATCTCAGAGGTGATAGACTGTTTCATGCTAGACGCAATCATCAGGCCGTCAGTGTCATATGTGCCCATGTGTAGTAGCATCTACGTAAGCAGCATGTTAATCCGATGAAGACCTTTTAGGATGACACACTTCAGGAGAAAGCATTTCAATTGTCATACTTTACCACTTGTTCTTGATATATGGAAATGTATGCATTATTTTTCAATATTTTTCAATATTTGTGTCCATGTTTCTCTATTTTCCCTTTGACTATATATATATATATATACGTCTAGCATAAAACAGTATTTCGCCTCTGAGTGTTGATTTCAATCTTCACTTTTATACTTACATACGCTCTATCCCTGATATTGAACACTTTATTCCATAAATATAACGCCCCTTAAACTATATTTCTTCATATATATATATATATATATATATATATATATATATATATAAATAAAATGAAATTAAACATACCGTAATGGTTTTGCATATCATATATATATATATATATATATATATATATATATATATATATATATATATATATATTTATAAAAGGAAATTAAACATACCGTAATGTTTTTTGCATATCATGTATATATATATATATATATATATATATATATATTTATAAAAGGAAATTAAACATACTGTAATGTTTTTGCATATCATGTATATATATATATATATATATATATATATATATATATATATAAAATGAAATTAAACATAACGTAATGTTTTTGCATATCATATATAAATATATATATATATATATATATACACACACGGTGGGGGCGAGTAAGAAAGAGATATATAGGACTTCAAGTTCCGTAGATGCACCTCCCGCCAACATCAGATATATCTAATCAAAATAAAGAAATCATTTGATTTTTTATTCATTAGCCTATTGTCGCCCTAATTTTTATATTGAGTACTTTATTAGCAAAAACGAGATGAGTTTTAATGCCTTAAACACCGATAAATTACTAGACTACGTGTTTTATTAAGCATTAATGCTAATGGTAACGATAGTAATAGCTTTTCCCCGCAAGGAAACATTTGGCTTTCATTGTCCGAGAAGTCAGTACTGCTTTCGATTGAAGTTTATAGAAATATTTCTCTTAAAATAATTTATCAGCAAAATAGGTTTTCAAGATGCGTAGCTACTATCGCTCTTTCCTGTAGTTAAAGGGGCTTTCTTCTTATCTTTTTATCTAAAGTAGTACAGAATATCAATATTTTGATTATGCCATTATTTTCTCTTCAAGTTAGATGTCATATCCATTTTATTCGTTGCTACCGCTGGTAACATTCAAATGATATAGTTTCTGTTATTTTATTATTTTTTTTTTTTTTTTTGTGATTCTGTAGTGCCAGAAGACTGTTTCAAAACGGATTTTCTTTGCCAAGACGCTCTGGTTTCACTCGCTCAAAGACATCTTTAAACATTGATTTTAGAAAGCTGTTGTATATAGCTGAATGTTTAGATATTTCTGAATGGATTTGGCACCATGCATGGCATCTATATGAACATCTTGATTTGACGAGGCTATTTAAGAACCTATCTTGAGTTGTCAAGTTAATGTTTTGGTTTTTTAGCAATCTGCGGTGTTGGGCAAAACTACCTCTAGTGCAGTCTTTTATGTTCAATTTCCTTTCCTCTTAAACTAGATTTGTTATAACTGATCCATACGTCAAGGTATCTGAAGTGTTTAGGGTTAACTAAGTCCCCATCCTGAATGTTTATGATGGATTCTTCGTATGTTAAGTATCTCTGTTATTCCTGGATAATTTTGATTGTCACACGTTCCTGAATAAGCCATGTCATTCTGAAACATCTCCTTCAAAACATTTTTTCCAACAAAAAAAAATTAAATTTCAAGAAACATTTATGAAAGCAGGATAAAAATAAGACTCAATTAAATTGAAAATTATGTCAATCTCCTGATGAAAATAAATTCGCTCAAATTGTCACAAACATTAATTCTCGACAAAAAAATATCAACAAGAAATATACAGAAGTTGATTTCTGGGGGATATCTCAAATTCAGTTAAACTTCTAGGTGTTTACATTATTAAATATGAACTTAAGTTATAAATCACTGGGCAGGACAGAGATTTACCAAGATATAATCAATGGCCAACAATTGTTGACCAAATTGAGTCTTGAAGCTGAAGAATTCTGGCTCTGGCCTCACATGTTGCCCAGAAGACCTTCAAATTCCATACAAAATCGGTCATCGCCTGGGATTGTTACAAGAAGATCCATAACAGAGACACAGATATTGGTATGCAACCTAGAAATGTGGATGCCACGGATGATGATGACTACTTTGTATAACTAATCATAGGTTCAAATGTATTGTTCCTTTTCTTGTGGGAAGAGAATGAAGTGTCGAAGTGGGGCATAGTCACGACGTTATATATTGTTAAGGATATGGCTGAAAATGTTGTTCCCTAGTAGGCTGAATTAGTTGGTTCTCTGATTTAGTCCCCACGACTGTCTTCATACCAATAAACAAAAGTCGTTCTGCCTCTGTCTCTAACTGAATATCAAATCAAACTTAATTTCAAAAGGAGTAAGTTTGCTTTTTGCAGTATTAAATAACCGAACGCATATGGCCGTAATGGCTACTTTTATTGTTTCCAGTAATGAAATTTTGCTGACTCCTTATAATGACAAAAAGGGAGAAATGAGTACGAGAGAACTGCCAATCATTTTATTTGTAGAACCACATTCTCAATGAAGAATTTAGATTGAGAAAATAAATTTAACATTTCCTCTAATTTCCGATTTGTCAATTCACGAGCTAATAAAAAGCCATAGCTATATATTTCTTTTTTACAAGACATGTAACAATCAATTGAACCTATCAAGATAATTGTTTTTCAGAAATAAGATATATTATCAAGAAACGTTTTGGCTGACTTTTACTTAGGACATTTTTTTTTCTTCATAACCCTTAACAATAACATATTCTCCTCTATTTTACACACACAAGCAACAGGATAAAACTTACATATTCCAATGGCGTCTTTTAAGGCAAATATTTATTATCGGCTATTCTTTCTATGCACTAAGACCAAATCCCCATCACAATCTGGTGACAGTTCTTCCACAGAATACTGCATCTTTTAATCATGTCCTGTTACCGAATATGGATTTTCTATTTTGGATATTTTTGGTTACGCAGCTTTGTGAACATGTTATAGACAACATATTATGCACAAAGCCGATTTAAAATAGAAATGTTTCATAATTTGCGAATCGATTTGCTTTGAATATCATGTGTTTGTATTATTTTCTGACAATCCTAACATTCGTTAAACAATCGTAATTTTCGTTCATGCATTTAAGTATGCAGCAACATGTCAGCCATTTTCGTTTAAAGATGAAAAAAGTAAACGAACAGATAGACATGAATATTTCAGTATATCTCTTAATGCATGACCTTGTACTGTAACTAATAAATAACTTCAAGCTTCGGCTGAATTTTAACATTTATTTTAACATCATTCTTTCTGTTTCATTCATAAACATTTTTTTATCCTCTGCTGATATTTTTCCAATCAGTAAATGTTTATATATACAACCAAATGCAACTCGAATGAATATACGCTGTAGGCAGTATTCTTCCTCTCAATAATGGAATATAAAAACAGCAAGTAAAATGACGAAAAGCAGATATAACAAGATGTTGATGTCATAAAAGTGATGACGACAGAGAAAAGAGTGGGAAGAACAAAGATAAATTGACGATGATGTTGATAAATATAATGATGGAAAAGATCTTTCTAAGTTCTAAAAGTTAAACGTTACGACTGCGATGTGTGCGTGCACTTCTTCCAATTATTATTAACTTGTTTCAGATGCTATCGATTATAAGATAGACATATTAAGTTTCATTTCGTTGGCTACAAAATCGCTACAAAGGAAAAATTATCTACTTATTTATTTTTTTTCACCCCTAGCAAGGCGGGAAGCCACTAGGACGCAAGTGGTTACAGAAAATTTAGAGCAAGATCAGATAGGAGTGATAGAAGAAAGGATGATGGTAGTGGATAGATCAAGGCAACTGGGGATATCGATTGGCATTACACTTGAATAGCTGGATATTATAGCTCACAGGGAAACAGGAATAGGGAAGGGAGTTCCACAGGCGAGAGGTGCGAGACATGAAGCTATTGGAGTAGAAGGGACGGCTACATTTAGGAGTTTCGACAGTGAAGGGGTGAGAGCGGGATGCCAGCCTCGTATGGCGCTTGAACTCATGACGTCTGGGAACCAGCGAATGCAGCTCCTCGGCGCAATTTCCATGAAAGTATTTGTAGAAAAGACAGAGGGAGACGACGGCGCGTCAGTGAGAAAGTGACTGTAGACGAGACGCCAGAGCAGGGCCAACTACATTGCATATCCGCCTCTGGAGCCTATCAAGAACCCCGAGGCAAACAGAAGGGGCACCAGGCCATATATGGCAGCAATACTCCATGCAAGAGCGAATTGTTGATTTGTAGATCTGGAGGATCGACTCCGGGGAGAAAAACTTCCTGGCGCGGCCCAGGGAGCCAACTTTCCTTGCGGTGGACGAAGCAATTGACTCAATGTATTTATTCCATCTCAGGTCAGCAGTCAACGTGAGACCGAGAAGCCGCAGAGAGTTGCTCTCGAGAAGTTGAGCGTCAGACATTCTAATGGAGGGAAGGGAAGGATCTCTGTAGTGATTAATAGAGAGCAATAAAAAATTAGCATATGACATAACTAAGTCTAGCACATGATCATAATAATGAAACATCAAGTACGAATAGAACTATGAATTTAAGCGCAGTTCTACATTGGCGGCAAAGTCTAATCAAATGTAAAGATGCCGGAACCTCTACGACAATAGTTTCTTCTCTTGCACTTCTCGTTTGTAGAACTCTCTTCCGGATTCGTCCATCTCAGTTAACTTTGATCTTCAAAAATTTTAAATAAATACCAATCGTTATCTTTAGTCTTACTAATTATTCTTATTTTATTTTTTCTCCTTAATAGTTTTTTTTCCTCATATTCGCTAACACTCCGTAACCCCTTTCCGTTTTAGTGGCATAACCTAACAAAGATGCGCGTAGCATCGCCTCTTACCCATGTTATAGTGTATTTTTCTTCTTCAATACATTGAGTGTTAGTGTAAGATCACTTCAATTATTAATATAAAGTTTTAATTCGGCATTTTTATACAAAGTGATTAAAATCGACCTACAATCAATGCTTCTTCCCTTTCCACAACAAAAGGTCATTATTGATTTTTTTTTCTTCTTTTATTTATCATGTTGAATATTTTAGACGACACTTAGATCATTTTGCATTCTATGACCGTTAATTAGTTGACAGGCATCAGAAAGATAGAAGTATTCGGCAAGATATGAATTCCCTTGCGATAAACTTCAAATCCTGCCTGGCACGGATAACGTCATATCGACCTGGAAACGGAGATTTCCCAGTTGGCGAGTTCCAAATTTAATCATATAGCATAAGGAACATATAATTACCCTCCATGTGGTTATATCTCTAATTTTGAATTCCGATGGCCGGTAGATCACTGTGACCAAATCGCTATGGTCTTGTTCATGTTAGAATACATCCAAAATAATCTGGATATAAACTTCTTAATTAATTGTCGATGGGCAAGATACAGAATTGCATAGATATCGAAGACTTAAATTGCAAGAAAAATGTTATTTGATAAAGTTACAACACAGTTTGATTTGAAGATGTGTCGGTGAAAATTAAAATAAACGAACACTTTGGAGCCATAACGATGCTTAATAGAAAAGAACTACCTTACTAAACTGAGATATGGCACAATATTTTTTTAGTATCTGTTTATATTTCTGAGCTGAGGTATTATGTACACTATTTAAATTATTCGGACAATTGTCCTCATCTTTGTCGCCATATTTATTACAAAGTTTCGGCCGTTGTACGCTCCAGCCTTCTTCAGGTAGTTGGAATATCAAGCCAAGGACACATGGTACAGTGGATAAAAACGTTAGTTAGATGCAGTGACAAAACCCAAAGAGTGTGAGTTCAATACCTAGTAAAGGCGGTGGAGAAATTGAAGAGGGGAATTAACAGGAGATAACTGATAACTGACATCCATTAAACATGACACGTGGAACTAGAACAGACTAGCTCAGTGAGCGAAATAAAGGGTCCTGTTCGACATTCCAAACACCTGAAGCAGGCCGGAGCGTTCAACGGCCGAAACGTTGTAATAGATATGGTGACAAAGATGAGGACAATAGTCCGATAATGTAAATAATCTTTGTTAATCAGGATAAAACTATGGAATAGGATTTGAGAATTCCATGTTAATGAATGCTTTTTTTTATTTAAATTTTCCTCGATTTTCACGAGATTTTATAGTTTTAATATCTCCTATGTGTGGATAGTGTAATGGATATCGGCTATGAAGGTGAATCGGCGAGCAGAGTTCAAATCCCAGCCTAGTCTGTTGCATTCATTTTCGCACAAATACCAGTGGCAAAGATATGAACCCGTCTCCTCCGCCACCAGCTGTGGCTTATTTAGCTGGGTATTGTTGCCTTGGGTGGTAACCATAAGGGTTTTTTGCCATAGACATACTGGTTTCCGTTTCTGCAGTAAATATGGAGTATCAAGGTTATGTTTCGCGTGATCCTGGCCTCGAAAAGAGATGATATTTTTTCATCAGTATTGGGAAGGATAAATATTGCTCGATTTCCAACCAAGACAAAGACGTCATGTCAAAATATTTTTCTAAGTAAACTCTGTAATATACATGATATTAAATATTTAATATTAAAAACCCAAAAGGTTAAAATGTCCGAGGACGGTAATTCCTGGTCAAAGACGAACATACAATGAAGAATGCTCAAATTAATCTAGCTTACAAAGAGATGAAATTAGAATGATAGCTTGAAAGAATCTTATTTTGATTTATTCATATAATTTAATTGGCTAAGTTTTAAAATCACGTCTGTATAAAAAGAAAATATGTACGGATATTTTAAACTGGGAGATGTGTCCGGAAAATGGGCAATCATTTTGAATATAAGGATTTGCTATTCTTCAAATGTTACCTACATTCTTTATTTTTACAAATCAACCGACCGCCAATGTCGGTCACCAAGCCTACTATTCAGAATTGAGTATGTAAGTTAAAACCGCAGTTGCAAAGGAAGAAAGTTCGGACTGTGAATAATATTAATCAGTAAGTGACATGTCTACCGATGACTCTTTGCAAGACGAAAAGAATACTTTAAAGTGAATGGGGGTAAAATATTATTGCGCCATATAGGCTAGGTTTTAATTAATGTTAAATGGCTGGATCATTTTCAGGCAGATCTCGTATTTTAAATTGCTTTCTATTCGCCTTCCGCTTCTTCCTTTACCTCATTTTCTAGCGTTTATAAATCTGTCTCCGTGCAAATAGTTTTTCTAAAGAGGTGTAATTCTGTATGACTTCCAGAGAACCGGACACCATCATCAACACTATTTGCTGACGCTGGCTTCTGAAGCAGCCCAGCGCAAAGCACAAACATTCGAGAATGTTTTGTGTTATAGCTCTTTCCGCTACAACTGCACTCCATATATCATGCCATGGAGAAAAAATTAGAAAGCAGCGAACGTAAACGGTGCACCTTAATCACCATGGAATGTGTGATCATGTTTTAGTTCTGAAAAGTTAATTTTTCTCTTTTGATTTGACTCTTAATTGAACTTACTTTACCGGTTATGCACCTCGATATCACGTGTAGACATCGTGACGCCAAGATGTCTTGGCTGTGAATGTAAACTTATTTATTGCTTATAAACGTCAAATATTTTACTTTTTATTTCTTTCAACATATATAAGATAAGTCTGTGTACTTTTTTTCTAAATTGTATTTATTTCATTAAATGTAACGTATGATTCCTGATGCAAATATAAATATATATGTGGCTATATTTATAGACATCAACTAAGCGTAGCTTAGTTGTGGCACAAAGCCGACCTCATAAGAATCCCAGTGAGGGTCGAACTCACTATTCAGTCGTAATTGATCTGGCGAAATAAGCTTGATAAACATTACATCAGGTCAAAGTGATCAATATACAGGGTGCAATGTGTAAAATGGTAGCCATTTTATATTTTTAATTTCGCACATGCGCCTTATTTGCTTTCGATTTTGTCAACTGCACATTCTAGTAGTGTCAGTGTGAAGAAGAGCACCATGACCCAAATCACTCCGCCAGAATTTTGGAAAAGGCATCCTTTACTGCTTGGCATTCGCGCCGGATGCTCCAATACGAATATTCCAGTATGTTTGAGATTCAATTTGAGAATAGTGCATAGCATTCGGAAAAGCCTTGGATGAGTATAACAACGATTACGAAGGACTGATAGCTCGGAAAAAACACTCTGGACCTTCTGATAAGAAAAGTACTCCCGAATATGTTGGTGAGGTCCGGACTCAATATGAAGGTCTACATCAAGTGCCTTCAGGAGGTAGTTCTAAGCTGGGTTATTAGAATGGCTGTTGGTTGACCGTATCTCTGGCACCAGGACCTTCAACCATAACATACAAGCAGCAGAAACCTGTAATTGCTGTCAGTCGTTTTCTGTAACCACATCACCCCTTACAACTGGTTAACTCCCCAAACTGCAAACACGTTGGTTATTATGTGTGGGGCGAAGTGAGAGATTAACAAAACTTAATTACCAAAGATGAACTGAAGGCACGGATTATGTCAGCATTTATCCATTCGAGTTGCAGGAGATTCCGATGTTGTCTAGACGCCGTGGTTGAAGCCAATGTTTATTGAATATTTTACTATATTACTAGTATTTCAAGATATATCTGTCCAATTTTTGTAAATATATCTGTTAAAATCAGATGTCATTCTTGCGCAATTTATATGATAATTTATCCATCTGACACTGATTTCCTAATTAATATATATATATGTAATTTATATGTTTAACATTCTTTTCTAGATACAAATATTTAATTAAATGCTCTGTTTATAATAAACAGTATTTAACATATATATATATATATATATATATATATATATATATATATATATATATATATATATATATAATTTTCTGCGACGTTAAAGCAGAAAGTCCACTCCTACTATTAACTTTAGCTATTGGTAGTTCATAACTTGTGCAGCCCTAACACATAAACACATATGCGTATAGTGTGAGAATAAACACTGTATGGCGACTAGAAATTCCACGGTTCAAGTGATCAACGGTCTATGACTGAGATAAGAATAGGACACTCATCATGCAGAGTTGATTTCTTGGTCTATCGTGGGTGTATCTACCGACGATTTAGGATTTTTATTAGTGAAGTTGCTACCCCCATGTCCGATCAGTTTTGAATGGTTGTTAACCAAACCCAGAGACCACAGCCTGACTCGCAATGAATCCCTGGGTGGAAGTAGATAGATTCACATATTTTCAGGGGTATTTCAGCGAAGGCTAAGGCAAAAGGTTGGAATTTATACTCGGCACACCTACATACTTTCCGGCAACGATAGACGATGCGCTAAATCGATGGGTACTATTTTACTTTTATAACAAAAACAAAGGCAAAGAAGTATTACGAATAATCTTGCATAAGTCATGTTTTTAAGGACCGAATCGTAATGCAACATATTTAGTGTGGATTAAAACTAATGAAAGGAATGCAGGACATTGAAATTTGTCAAAGATGGCGAAAGAAATGATCTTCATTTGGCTTTTGCCATGAAAATCATTCCCCCAGGTATTAAAGTGACCGCAATGTTTTGTGAATAAAAATACAGAATGCATTGTAAAAATCATTTTGCTTTTGTATAATTTATTGTAATAATTAACGAAAAGCATTTTGCTACTTGTTCATGATACTACAAACTCATCAACCCTAGATTTCTAAAAATTAAAGTGATCTTTGGTGAGATTTGCATAATTTTTTGTGTTATAAATTATGATATATATTTTAAAACTCTAATTTTTCCCTCCAGTACCGTGAACTTTTTGAATCCATAACAGGCAGAATCCCATTACTTAATAAATATTCATACAAATATCAAAGGCTAATATATACAATTAGTCGATTTATAGATGATATTCTTTTTCTGATTTTCAGCTAAGTCAATAGTCACCGGTAATTAACTTGATAATTTGATGAATTATAAATTATTGAAAAACGATTTACAAACACTTTTTGCTATTTGAAACTTGTGGATAGATATGTATGTATAAACGCGTCTCTTTTGAGAAGTTAAGCATTACATATAATTGTTATCTAGTCACAATCACATTGACAACCAATATGGGTTCATTTCGAAGTGCTAATTTTCGCACCGTTACTAAATTAGAAGAAACCAAATTTGCACGTTTTCTTTATTATTAAACATTTCAAACTGCAAGAAGTAACTGCATAAAAAATAGGTCAAATTTTATTCATGCATCAATTAGAACAATTCACAGATCTTAATATCAAACGTTCGTCTTCCGCATTAAGATTTGAAAGATTACTTGATTACAGTTTTGGAAAAGTCAAATAATAAAATCTAAAAATAACATTATGAAAACGCTTGAAAAAAAAATTACCTGCTTTGAAATGTCAAAGGAGAGTGATAAAAGAAACAGTTGAAATGCAATTAAGATAACACCAAAAACAGTTGTCTGAAGAACTCTTAAAATAATGAAGATCTTTTGTCACAGCCTTTGATAGAAGGACGTCGAACTCTCCGAGAAAAACAGAAAGATTAAGACAACAAAGATGGCAGTCATTATATAACTTCTTTGTAAATGAAGATCATTTCTTGATTGAGAGATACACTATATTTTCTTGCATAAATCTCAGTACGATCTTCAGTATAATAAAATCTCTTTTTTTATGTTAATAGGGAAATAAATGAAACTAACCCTGATTTTTTTTAACTCTCCTCACTCGGTAATATTTATTGGTCGTTTTAATACAAAATAAATATCGAAGTTGATTTATACATTTTATGTATTATTGAGAATTGACAAAATTTGTTCATTGATATTTATATAAAATCTCGAATAAAAAGTTTATTTTTATAGTTATATATATAAAATGGATAAATTATAAATATTGCAGTATAGTTGGTTCACGTACTTTGATAATTTTGTAATCTTTTCTATTTTTTTATTAAAATATTTCTTTTCAAATGTATTTCTAAATAATAAAACTTTATAGAAGATGAATAAGAAATATAGCATTGTACTTGATTCGAATGTTTGTTATTTTCTAGTAAATAATCATTACTGAGGTAGTAATTGTAGAGCAGGTTACCGAGTAAAATGAATAATTCTGTCGATATTTGAGGAATATAACGGTTGACTTGAAGAGGTTAAGACAGAAGTGAGCAGAGAATTATCCCCTTGATAGTTGCGTCCAGTGCAGTGGTTCGCGGGAAAATCTGCTGCAATGGAACCTTATATCTCACCGATGGATTACGAAGTTAAAGAGGAGGGTTCGACGTAATGTGTCAGGCATGCGGGATCTTCGACGTGAAGGTTATTACAGGTTAAACTATGGAAACAATACTCCATTTTTGGCTAGACCTGGTTCTATACAGCAATAGTAATGTCGAGGTAATAGCAGTACCTTCGAAACTATGACAATTAAATTATAATGTGTATGATTTGCTCTACCATTACGGAATTGCGTGTATCTTTCCTCTGTGTCAAGTGTACCCATTTTGGAAACTCTAGGGTGGATATATAAATATATATATATATATATATATATATATATATATATATATATATATAGTGTAACCCGGATATAAGAGAGTTGTCGGAGCCGGAGAAGAATTCTCTTATATCCGGGTTTCTCTTATATCTGGGATTGGTATATTTTGTTTACATTAACACAGGCTCTAAATTGGGACCAGAGAAAATATCTCTTATATCCGGGTTTCCCTTATATACGGGTTACACTGTATATACACATATATATCTGTGTGTGTGAGTGTGTGTGAGCGCACGCGCGTGTGTGTGTGTCAATGATCAAAGTGTCGATCCCTATTAATATGCCTAAGGTCAATTTAGAATCTATATGCTCTGCCTAAGTTCTTGTTTACTTTAGCATTCCGTTCAAGCAGCAAAACGCTGGCATATGTTATCTATTATTTCCATGCTTACTTTCAGTCTGGACGTTTGAAATAGGACAGGATTCACATTTCAATTTAATATATGTGTTTACTTCAGTGATCTGAATGTTACGCAGAGAGAAACAAAAAATATAACGTAAAAGCCAAAATCTTCTTTATTATTGTGTTGGTGTTCTTAATATAATGAGTCTATAAAATTAGTAGAAAAGTAAGCCTCGGGGTAACAGTGCCAAAATGTTCAAATGTCGAACTCTCTGCCTAGAGCAGAGAGGAAACCGGGCGAGGCTTTGCCGAAGGACAAGGTTTCCTCCGGGTAGTTACACAGGCCCTGAACCCGTTTATGCGGGTTCTAAGGAATTACCCACGGTAAACTCGGCCTTGTGCCACATGCATCCCTCGTGGGGGGGATGTTAAAGATTAATAGTGAAATAGACTGAACGCTGGTCAACCGACACACACTCCCAAGTCGTGTAACACTCTTCTGTTGTATTTACTGTTCAATACACGATTTATCTGCAACCTCTCATTTTGTCATTTCTTAACCATTACTTGGTCACAGCATCTTATTTTATAGTCAGTGGAAGAGTCCACAATAGACTCATTAGAAGGAGGACACCACAACAATTATGTCTAACACTCTGCTACACTTCCATAGGATTTATTTCAGATTAGAATGTTTTCATTAGTCGCAATACATATTTACTATAAATGCTGCAATTTGAAAGAAGAAAATAATTTATACTTATATAATGGCGAGATGTAATACTTGTTTAATTTACGCATTAACTGGATTCATTGACCCCGTAAACGTATATTCTTGGTTTGGCTAAATCATTCACTTTTACAAGGAGCTGTACTTTAAATTAAAAACTAACACGCACGCACTTTAATACATATTAAAAACAACTGTGTATTCTTCTTTTGAAAACAGACCAAAAGACACACTCCTAAAATTGAAAAAACAAATGTTTCCCTAAATTTCTCAATGCAACAGGAAATTTTATAAAAACAAAATATCAAGTTATTTATTATTTTTCATTGTGCTGCTTTTTCGCGGCTTTTGTTCAACTTTTCGCGTGTGATGTTTTCTCGAATGTAAAATCAACTTTTAAAAAACAAAGAACGTCATAGGAGAAAGAATTATTCGTAAAGAATAACAATAAACAAACAATGCAAAAAAAGTAAATTAATACTGCATTTTCTCAGTGTAAATGAGGTTTTTATTCTATTTTACATGATTTTTACTCAAATAATTTATACTTTGTTCTAACTTTAATCGTAGATTATCAGGGCTTGATGCGATGACCTAAAAGTATTTTCTAATGGGATTGGAAGACAGAAAATAATAGTCGATTCTTATATACGCGTGCCTACAGCTGTAAACATAAGATGTAATGAACTCTTGTAGATTTTGATACTTTAAGCATGTTCTGTGTTTGAACGCACGAAAATAATGGATTTTATTGATAGGCATTCTTTTACAACTGAGTATGACAGAACGTTTTAAAACGAAAATATATTCATTTTAAATAAATAAACATTCTTGTAATGTCGATCTGTTGATTCCATTATAACTATTAACTTATCTAAATAGAGACAATCAAAGAGAAAGAGCGAGAGAGGGGGAGTCAACTCAGAAGTATTGTCATTATTGAACTGATAGATAGATAGATAGATAGATAGATAGATAGATAGATCTGAACAGAATGAAATAGAGATCTGAACAGAATGCGATAAATAAATAGATAGATAGATAGATAGATCTGAACAGAATGAGATCGATTAAAAGAAAACAAATTAAATAAGATATAAAAGGAATCAATCAAACTGCTTTTGAGACGGAATTAGGGAAAGAGAACAGAAAATATAGGTATAATTAATAGAAAATATACATAGATAGGCAGAAAGATATCAGCTATGCCGCTTTCTTTCGTATTACAATTAATATTAAACAAATAATGTTATCAGAATGTTCAGTGTGTTTATATAATAAATATATTACGTGAATTGACCATGTTTTATTATGGTGCAACTAGATGGCAAATAAAAACATTTGAAATATAATTTTTAATGTTTATTGATTTTAATATATGAAAAATACATATATACAAAATATGTTATGAGTCTTAAAAACGATAGAATCTAAAAAGAGAAAAATATAAAGACAATACTGTAAAGAAAATACTGTCTTTAAAGGTATGAATAATTGAAAATATAAGAAAATTGGTTAATAATAAAACTAATAAAAACTATTAATATCGAAACTAAATATATTGTCAAAAATGTAAGCAATGTCGCATCCACCAATATGATTACCAGTGAATTAGCTCACTTGCTTAAAATGTATACCTTTCTTGCTGATGTACTATCGGGTCAAATGCTCCTATGAGACGCTTTTTGGCACTATAAATACTCGGCGATATCTTTTCTCGCGCTCTTTTTTCTTCTTATTTTTCCGCTTATACGATAATATATAAATCTCTCGCGGAAGATCGCTTTCCCTTTTTGGGAAACGGATGAACAATATATATACACATACACAGAAGTGCGTACGCACATTCACTCACTTCACATACTTTGAAACACAATTTTCCATATTCATTTGTTACATGTTATTTTCTTTGTCACTGGTAACCATTTGTTGTTAATACATTATCATTGCTTTGTTAATACAGTATCATTTTTAATCATTTGTTCACGTTGGACTGTTTGTTGTGGGCATTTCAGGAGTCACACGTTTTTTTCTCACAACGCATACACAGGCTCTCAGCAGTAGCACATTAAAAAATATAATATATGCAAAGTACATGAAAATGTTAGACATTTTCATGACGGTCGTTCTCGAGTATAGAATCCAGAGGTTGGCAGTGAATATTTCGGAGACAGTGGGAAAGCGTAGTGCAGGTTCGCAGTGGATATCACAGCAGAGTGTAGTTCATCCTTCTCTTGGTCGACTTTGGTCCTTCCGGTAGAGTAAACAAGATGACCGCCTTTACACACGGCGAATACAGTGCTGTGCGGCTTCTGATTGGTCAACCTTTTATTGGTCGACTATAAAGGGAAACAAGTCATTCTAACTCGCTCACTAGTTATATACACAAAAAACCGTAACAGAAAATTGATTCCTAAAGGTATAGTTCAGTGATGAAGATAGAGCATTGTATGGGCCTCTGGTGATCGTGTAAAAGTTTACATCCTTACTAGACACATCACATGGTCGAGTAATGATTTGGGATAGTATTGCGGGCAATTGCAAAGAATGATTGTAAGCTCTCGATTCTTTTTTCTTCTTCTTCTTCTTCTTCTTCTTCTTCTTCGTCTACTACTACTACTACCGCTACTACTTCTTCGTTTTCATTCTTCATCAGATTGGATTCTTCTTCATTTTTCGTCATTTCTCATACTACTTCATTCTTATTATTTTTCATCATATTCATTCCTGAGACTTATTTGTCTTCATCTTCTTCATTCTTGATTTTTTTTTCATCTTCTTCATTCTACATTATTCTTCTTGTTCATCTTCTTTTTTCTTAATTCTTCTTTATTCTTGATACTTTTTCTTCATCTTCTTCATTCTTGATTCATTCCTCTTCATCTTCTTCTTTCCTAATTATTCTTCATTCTTGATTCTTCTTCATCTTTTTTTTTATAATTCTTTTTCTTTCTTGATTCTTCTTCTTCATTCCTCATTCTCTTTATTATTATTTTTCATTCTTCTTCATTCATGATTCTTCTTCTTTGTCCTCGATTCCTTATCTTCTTCATCCTTCTTCATGCTGTGTACCTTCAAAATATGGGGATTATTTTTTTCTACAGCTTTCTATCATTTAAGGCTCTTAGCAATGTTTGTATTTTTACTCTACCTTTATCATCCTGTCCTGTCATCTATTTGAACTAGATCGTTCGTTAGGTTAACGCTCTTTCTCCTCTCTCCCACTTAACTTCCGATATGTCCTGGGAGTGACAAAATATCCAAACGTTCTTTCCTTATTATGTATCCGAGACATTTGAATTGAACAAGTCAAAACTAGAAGTTTTTCACTAAAAACTATATTCATACAAGACTATACACATTTACATTTTGTAAACGCAAACCTTGTCAAATAAAAAATAAAAACTGATCAAACTAATATAATAGCGTCAAGGTTCTCCCAATATTACCCCATTAAGAAACACATTACCCAGTAGCGGGCCGTGTGTTTGTACGTTTTCTGAGATGAACACGTGTATATCCTGAAATAGGGACAACAACAAATATGGCAGACTCAGAATGGTTTGATTTGGTTTATTTTGTTTTACAGCATATCAACCTCAATGGGTTATTTAATGCCGACAACATTTTCAGGATAGATTCCTATGAATAGAATATGTATTCTTTGGTTTAGATCGGTTTGGTTTATTTTGTTCTACGCTATATCAACCTCAATGGGTTATTTAATGCCGACAAAATTTTTTGTTGCTCGTAATATTTTGTTTTGTCAAAAATCTATTTCAGGTAATATTTTTTCTTTCAAAATTGTATTGTTGGTAATAATTTTTTCAAAAAGGATTGCTGGTAATATTTAAGTATTTGCCCATAGCTGGGATCCTAACAGGTGCTACCACTCCTGGTCAGGGTGGACTTGGGAACACCAGCAATTAAGAGGTGGTTTCAATATCCTCAAAACCTCCTGATCAGAGGCCTTGATGCTGGACGTAGAGTATCATCTTACCCTAGGACGCGGATGTAGTTTAAAGTCTTACCCAGAACGGAGACTCAGAATGAGTCCATCCAAATGAAATGTAAATGAAAATGTGAAGAAAACAACAAAGACCCCGTATATATATATATATATATATATATATATATATATATATATATATATATATATATATATATATAAAAAAAAGAGGTTGTAGTGGTTCCAACGAGAGAAAAGTATGTATATTAAAAAGAAGAGAAGAGAGGTGCCGCAAACGTTTTTGGTTGTAATGTGGATTTATTTAGAAAAAAATATTATGCTTTGTTTTACATAATTTTACGACACGTGTTTCTGGTCTCGCGACCGTCTTCAGGTAAAAGCGGAGATTTCCACATATTATTAAAAATAATTAATTTTTTTCCTTATGTTCAATGTTAAATATTCTCGATATGAGACATTCTCTGTTTGTGTGTTGGTAATCCGAATTTCTTTCTTGAATTGGCAATGAAGAGTTCTGCGCGAAGGGTCATAAAACAATTAAGGTTGGTCCAGCGAAATGATGAAATAGTTATCGGCATTTTATCTTTTAATGTTTTACTAACCCCTATGTGTTCTTGGATCTGTTTCCATTTTGGTGTGTTTCTGTCAGCATGCGTGTATATATGCGTACGTATATTCCCCCTCCATACATATACTGTCTTACTACGAGGAATTAGTAAACTTATTTGTATATATACACGCATACACACACATACGCACATACACTCCATCCAACCACAAGAAATCAGTACACACACACACACACATATACACACATACTTCTCAAGCTACATCAACCAGTATACACACACACACGCACACACACACACGCACATACACTCACACGTACTTCTTAAGTTGTGTGGGGTTTGGATGTGTGCTCGTTAGTAGTTAAGTTATATATAGTTTATGAAAAACTAGGTAATCCGTATGGGTAAACCTAAGGAGGATAAAATCCAGAGAGCTCAATGTAAATCCAGAGCAAATAATTTAAATAAAAACAGACCACTTTAAGGTTCCATGTAATAAATTATTTCACCACAGCCCTCCCTTTAAAGGACTGCGGATCATAAGATTTTACTGCCAAACAAAAAAATGAAAAGAAAATGTACACATTTTTGACGGGCCGTGTTAAACATATGTAAATTAACTAAGTGAGGAAGTGAGGGGGAGAGAGAGAAGACATGAGTGAGTTAGCAAATATTGACACATTTAAACGGTTAACTTAACGGAAGTTATACATTGATATCGAAGGGGTAGAGAAGAAAAAACCCATAGAGATAAAAAGAGAGAAGGAAGTTATGAGATAAGGTGTCACTAATTTTCTTTGAAAAAAGGCTAGAAACTGACGCTGTTATTTTGTCTTACTTTGAAAGTGTTATTTTGGGGGTTCATAAAGATTGCAATGTTTGATATAAATTTGAATGTCTCTAGACTGTCTTCAATATATATATATATATATATATATTTATATCTATCTATCTATCTATATATATATATATATACAAACAGGTATATGTATATAAGGGTTACAATTGACGAAGATGTAATCAGTGTGTATGAATGAACGGCGTAAGTTTGTGGTGAAACTATGCGTAAATGAATGTTCGTACGTATGTGAGTGTGTGTGTGTGTGTATGTGTGTGCATGAAGGTTTCATGGTGATTCCCCCGAAATGAAAAACGCAAATTCTTCCACGAGCATTACATGGTATCGTCAGCTAAAAAATGAAAAGAGAAAAGGAGACAAGGGAAGATATCGCCAAGTATTTATAAAACTGGAGAACGTTCCCAACTAACGGTTTGGAAAATTAAGAAATTAAGGAGGAGATAACTCCGACAACCCGTTATTAAATGAGATTAATAGGAGGATGCTATGGAAATCTATACTCAAGCAAAGACCAACAATTTGTTTCAATAAAAATGCTATAAATAATGCCCAAATCGTAGGAATTATAACCAATAAATGAAATACTGTTGAATGTTATATAATGCGGGGATACAATCTGAAATATCAAAGATTTATTCAGGTATATTTGATATTGTGTTCATCACTTGTATGTTCAATGGTTTATATCCTTATGATTTATTTATAAAGAATAAAAATTAAGTTGGGATGTGTTTGCATCATTAAACTTGGCACCCAATAGACAAGTTATTAATAATGATAGGTGTTAAAGTTCCTGTAATATATCACTGAGGCCACTATATATCTACTTATTGTCTTTTTAATAATAATTTTATTAATATGACATAATATATAAGACACTATGGTAGTGAATTTTGGACAATTTCTCACAGATAAAAAAGCAACTTCAGACATCATAAACGTGGTTCGGAAGAAAGACGCTGAAAATACGATGGTCATGAATATCATGTGTCCGTAGAGAATAGTTTTAAGGAAAACAATTATTTTTTTACGGTTTATCAAGACTTTGCAGTTTAATTAAAGCCAGAAAATATTTTTAGATTATAAGAATTTCTTCTTTTTGTATATAATAATGTTTTAGTGATAGAAGCCTTACTAATTAACACATAGATGGAGGAAAGAGGCGGGATCATACCTTTCTCAATGGTTTTGCACGTATGTGAATACAATGAACGTTAGTGAAATTGGAACTAGTCTCTAAGGTTAAAAATTTCGAGCGATTATCCATTACACCACCCACACATACAAGCTCACAGCATCTGGTATTTTAAGTTAAGCGAAACATAAAAAAGCTAATACTTAGAATCAGGAAGAGGTAGTTGCATTTTCTAGGATACATAATTAGGAAAGTGTTGTAGAGTAGTTTTCACTGTGGAGGCTTGTATTTCAATAGGTCGGTCCTAAAAGGGTCTGACGTACAAAACGTTAGGAACTTGCAAATAATAGTTAATGACGCAGCAATCTAGTTGGGTTGGTTGATACTTCAGTGTCCGACATCAACTGACTCACTCAACTCCACTGAGCCCAACTTGCGACTTCTACTACGACTACTACTTATTATGTGTGGGAGAGTCTATTACAATAGAATAGGTAATGTTCTAGTATAACAGAAAGACGGCAAATAGTAAGGAAAAAGGGTTCGAAGAATTTGACAATCACAGGACATACTGATAACAATGATTGGTTGATTGCATTATTTTCTTACAGTTGATTAATCTTTTGCAGATTATTTGAAGCCAGAAAATATTTTTAGATCATAAGATATTTTTGTTAGATAATGATGATTTACTGATACAAATTCTGCTAATTAACCTTTAACTGAGAGACGTGGTACCTTTTCCCAAGTGTATTTGAGCGTAGTTGACTAAAACGAACCAACTGAATTTAAAACTCGGCTCTCCGATTTCCGTTTATGAGCTGTTATCCATTACATCACTGGCATATCCAACCTTATTGCACCTGGACTTCCAAAGCGGTCACCCATCTAAGTACTGACAAGGCACATCGTCGCTTAACTTCAGTGATACCAAGAGAGACAGAGAAAGAGAGTTACCAATCTACCTAACTATCTTATATTAATGTATGACAGAACAAGGATTGGAAGGCTTGGAGAATATATAAGACTTAAAGAGCTACAAAACAGAGGAAATTGTGGAGAAACATGATCGTCTACGGCCAGAAAAAGCACGGCACATAGTTTTATTATAAATAAAAAGTCGTATGTTTGTATTGTTTATATATAATAACATGTGTGGATAGATACAATTATGGCCGCATTTCATTGATTATGAAGCCATAAAAATCTCCCTGCTCTTTGAATAAAGAATATATTTTCAATAAAGGCGCCCTTGTGTTAATTAATTGAAAGAAAATGAATAATTCTGTAATTATATTTTTTTTGTATTTTTCCAATGAAACATAACTCAGTGAACATATTAGTACTTATTAGTAACATATTATTATGTTCATTCCACGAAGTCGTTCCTTGAAGATTGACCACAGATTCTCAACTGGATTTAAATCAGGTTTCTCTGCCAGTCTATAGTACTTTGATTTGCTCACTGGTAAGGCTTGACAGTGTGTTCGTGCAGCGTTACAATTTTAGTACGCTTTATTGGAGTAACGTCCATCGCAGACAATGGCTGTAGGACAACTAATTGACAGTCAAGACAATAGTTCTGGGCGTGATAAAAATCTGATGCAATCGCGGATGACGCAATATTTTTCAAAGGCAAATAAATTTCATCATACACCCCGAAAATAGATTTATATTACTGTACGCCACTTCAAATGACCTAATTTGAGAAAAAATAGAAATTGATTACACCCTGTCACTCCAGTGGGTCTAAAACTGACTGTAATATAAAAGAAAGGGAAGTAAAGCGGCTGTTTCAATAAATTTGCACAAGGGTGTATAAAATGCTAACACAGTTGTTAAATTTTCTCCAGTGTCCATATTCAGATATGTGTGCGTGATGTATATGCATAATCTGTATTGATAAATCTTGCAGTTTTAAGACAATATATTTAATATCACTAGTTTCTGTTCTGATGCATTATAACAACGGGACCGGGTTAAAATATTGAACACTGGCGGATTTTACTTGCAGGCTTTAAACGCTCATAACTGGCGAATATAAATGCTTAAAATGTGTCTACGAGGCAAAAAAATAGACACACCCATAGAAAGTCGATTTTTGTATTCTTACCAAGACAAGTGAGTAAGAGAATTCGTTTATTAATACGCGGAAACATTAATTTTCAATCTCATATCATCAAAATCATATGTAGCATTCAATATATTTTATTGTTGTACGTTATTTATATCTGTCTATATTACTGAGGTGAGGTATTATGTACAATATTTACATTATTCAGACTATTGTCCTCATTTCTGTTGAACTAATTATCACAATATTTCGGCCGATCTCCGCTCCGGTTTTCTTCAAGTGATTAGAATGTCGAACTGAACCTTTTATTTCGCTCGCTGCTGTAGACTGTTCTAGTTCCATGTGCCATGCCTAATGGATGTCAGTTATCAGTTATCTCCTTTTAATTCCCCTCTCCAAGTTCTCCAGTGCCTTAATCAGGTATTGAACTCACAACTCTTTGGGTTCTGTCACTTGATCAAACTAACGCCTTTATCCAGTGCACCATGTGTCGTTGCGGAAAAATGTAAAAAGTGTACGTTATACACAAATAGGTAAGTAAATGATCTGTTTATAATAAACAGTATTAACAACATTTACCATCCTGAACGACCAAGAAATTTTATAGAAAATATGCGTCCTCCGACAGCAATCGAACCTGCATCCTACACGGAATCGTCACATATCATGACGTGCTCTACCAGTTTAGCTACGAAGGAATGTCTGGTTAGCAAAGTCGATTTTACTGCTTTTTTATTGCTATCAATAAAATATATTAAATAATTATCGGATCATTTTGTAGTATATGATTCAATCTATAAAATGAACATATGGAATATTTATATAAAAAAGTAAGCAAATAAAAATGTTAAAATAACATCTCTTCTTAGTGAACATTTTTTACAAAAACAGTTCAGTCACCACTGAGGAATCCATAATTTTGGTCATTGGATATAATCATTGTAAGTCATTGTTTTTGTATGGCATGTCAATTCAGGATGTGAGAGATCATGTATCCCCCCCAACATCTTTTAGGAGTTTTGTTTTCTTTTACTCCCCCTTCCAGTTACACCATCAATTTATACAAGCTCATAATGTAAGTGACTCTTTGTTTTTATTGGTCCACTTAACCTTCACTGTAAATGTTAAATATTTCAAGATTTCGTATTATGAAACCCATAGTTTTCAAGAGCCTCGTTCTGGTTTTATGTAAGCGAATTTCATTCGCTAAAGCGAAAAAAATATCAATTGAAATAAGAATATTGAACTTAAAATGAATGCGCAAATCTCGAGAATTTAGGTAGAATTTTTAATTTTTTTAACCATAAAATGTTTTCAATTAAATTTCTTTTTTCGTATGCATGGCCGCCAAGGAAAGTGCTTCGACAAATTCCAATGATGCCTTCCTTACATTATATTATTTAACATCAACATTGAACGTTTCATAAATGACGCTCTTGAGCAACAGCAGAACACAAAGGTCAAAACATCCATCACAAATATTCGGTTTGTAGAGGATATAAAGGGTGTTGCAGCAAAATCCGACACTTGACAAAAAGAAAACGAAATAGGCAATAAAAACAAAAGTTGTATATGCAGAGACCCGACAGTTTGACAACTAACTAACGTTTTTCTCTCTAACATTTTCTAGTATGGAATATGAGCGCAGAGCAGTGGTAGGAGATCTTTTCGCGTCGGGAAGAAGCCTGCGGAAGCGATGGCCTGGTTTGGGTTCAAGAGGAGAATGGTCATGGACATTTGGAGGAAGTGGAAGGCGTGTGGAAACAAGGACGAGTTTACTGCCAAACCAAAGTCCCGCAACCTTCGTTAGGACCGACGAGTTCGTCGCCGCCGTCAAGGAGACAGTCGACAATGATGGAAGCCAGAGCTACGCCAAGATCGCCGCTGACATGGGCTGTCACAAGTCGACGGTCTGCCAAACGTTCAACAAGGACATTGGTTACTCCTCCTACCGCAAGTCACAACACATACTCATCAAGAATGCCTCCAAGCAATCGAGGGAGGTCAAGGCGACAGCTTTGCTGATCGAGCTCAAGCAAGGGTCCGCCGGGATAATGAGGTTCTTCTCTGATGAAAAGAATTACATCCAGAACCAGACGAGCAACAGGTAGAATGAGAGGTGGATCTGCAAATACATCGGGGAGGTTCCCGTGCAGAAGCATATAAAGTTTCCCTCCTCAGTCATGTTTCTTGGGGTCATCTC
>CAHIKZ030000125.1:32500-62500 GCA_903632075.3 Acanthosepion pharaonis | reverse complement strand
TCTGAGTAACTTTATAAGCCATTTAAAAAACGAATTTGTTTTTTGTGCTATGTCAGCTAGATTATTATGCAACAAATGCGTCTTTATGCGTGGTAACTGTTTTTCCCTTTTATTTGTTTAAGCAGACCACCTTCACGTGTTTTTACGCATTAGACATTCGACAATTTATTTTGAAACTTCTACTGGAGGCCAGAAAAAAAGGTATGAAGTATAGAAGAAAAAACGTCTATCATCAACAAAGAACATTCGTTGATCTTTGACTAAATTTGATGGATGGATAATTCCTACCTCAACAGCTATTTATGTTTGATTTAAATTAGAAATATACTTTGGATTGTTGGAGCTTGCTTACAGTACCCGATATAGCCAAGCGATTGCACATCTAATTACTGATCGGAGTTTTTTAACACCGGGGATTGGGTGAGAACAGGTTGACAGGTGAGAACCGGTGTTTTCAACGAGATTTTCATAAAACACCGGAAAAAACGGAAAACGAAACAAAATTTCGAGTATACAAAGGCATAAAATGTAAAGGAACCTAACTTATCAATGCTAAATTGTATACGGATGTTTTTTTTTTTATTTATTTATTGTTTATTTACATTTTAACATATTAAGGCGACTGTCTTTGTATGGCTTATTCTTTGTTATTTTGTTTACCCTGTAATATTGTTATTTGATTATGTGGCTAAAGGCGGGTTCCACTTGATTAAAATAGTCTGAGGATTTCTGAATCTACATGAAATTCATTGTTACGACTATAGGTCGGCTTCTGTCGACGTATGTACACACGCATGCATACACACACATATGTAGATATATGTATGTATATATAGTGTATAGGTCATCAAATCATTATTCAGACATATATTGCTAAATATAACAGACTACGAATGACTATTATGTTTGATCATGAGCCGTTCCAAGCGTCGTATAATGGCTTTAGTTTAAAGATAAAATAAAAAAAAAACTGTTTGTTTAGCATCTGGATATTTCTTTATTACATTTGTCATCGATCTAAGCTTTCGGCTCACATGAGCCATCATCAAAGTGGTTATATGGACATTACAACAGAGATGTTCACCATCAAAGATGACATCATGAACTGCTCTTGATAAAACATAATTTGTTGTCTGTTATATTTAACACTGTATATCTGAACATATGTATATATTATTTATTTACTTATTATATATATATATATATATATATATATATATATATATATATATATATATATATATAATAAGTAAATAAATAAAAAACAAATTAATATTAATACAAGTAAATATATAAATTAACAAATTAACAAATCGTCAAATAATTGTTAGAACTAATAAAAATACGCATAAATAAGCAAACAAATAAAAATACATCCAAATATATAAATTATTTAAAAACTGTTCCCTCGCTAAAATAACAGAATCGACTAAGGTAAGCAATCTAAACATTGAACGAATAAATAGTTTTAATGATTTTCCCAGACCAAACAAACTATTAAGTAAGCGACCTAAGCAAATCCCCAGCATTTTATTTCTACTTTAATACAACATCAAAAACCGAAAGGAATAAATAATACAAAATGAAAAACAAATAAATTAACCCAAACAAGTAAATAAATTACGTAACAAGCCACTCACGCATAAATAACCGCCAGAATAGATTAACCACAATGCACCACTGACCCGTATATATAAATAGCCGAGGAAATACCCAACATTCGCGGCCTGACGATTGCGCCTAGAATGAAACAGCCTGTCGCTTCTGAGAGTTGTCTTCAATGTTCATTGTTTTTATATATATATATATATATATATATATATATATATATATATATATATATATATATATATATATATATATATATATATATGAGTAGATACGTAGGTGTTTGCGTGTGCAAGGTTAAGTGTCAAAATATTTTGGACGAACTACGAAGGGCTCCTTTCAAAATTTTTATTGAATGAATTATAAATTTTAAACGCTGTTCCGTAAACAATTTTACACAACGTACTATCTATTCTTCTGTTCAATTTTTAATAGAGCACTAAGATACTTTTATCCTCGTCATTTCACGGATACCATATATATATATATATATATATATATATATATATATATGAATGTATATATTTATGTATGGTGGCTATTACAAAATTTAACTATATATGTACGTGTGTATTTTTTAGTTCCCACATTGAACTGATATCGATTGACACAATGCCAAAATGGAAGACTACTGCTGAAATAACTCTGAAGTCAGAACATCTTTAGCTGTTTGGAAAACCACCATCGAAAATTCCAATTTTTACCTGGGTTCGATCTGCGAACACTGGGTATCATCTTCGGCAAAACTGATGATAAGTTAAATCAAGAAGTCTCTATGCATTTTAATTACATTGTGATCCAAGGAATGATTACTGTAAAATATGATATTGATAACCTCGATCAAGAAAAATATTGTATTAGATTATAAAGTGAAAGGTAATCAAAATGTATTCTTTGATATTTAATTTTTTGTCATTCTATGAAGAACCTATACTGTAGCGGATTAGATTGTCTCTACAGATCCGAACATCTGCTCGAAATGATTACTGAATGATTATAAACTCTTAGGCGATCATTTGTTCAAGTAGTAAAATTGGCAAGTGAAGTTAATGAGACTTTCGTAAGTTATATCTGTGATATAGCTTAAGTCTACTTTCTCATTTTAAGAGAAAACGTTTAATTGTAGAGCGATACACTTTTCAATAATCGCTGTCTCCCTGATCGTGTATCTATAAAGTGGCGAATAAGCATTTCCAAGGAAGTTATTGCATTTAACGCAGAATTCAGAAGGCATTTTTCTCTCCTTTTATTTCGAGCATACAACTCTTCCAAAAGGAAATTAAGGAACAAACTCAATTTGAACGGGTTAAACGGTCTGAACGCATTCGCTAGGGTTTAACAAGGGGGTTATCCACAAGTTGAAGGGTTATGGGGCTCTTGGCCGATTTTTTTTTATTTGATTCAGTTTTCCTATTAAATCACGTAATTAAAATCATCTGCTCCCTTAACACTCCTAGACCTTTTTGCATTAATATGAGTTCCCCCCCCCCGGGCATGATGCTTCGACATATTTTCTTCCTGATTTTCATCAACGAAATTCTCAATGTCAACAGTTCCAGATCAGTTATCTATTTACTCCTTTCATATCGGTAAGTCTGATAGATCAATAACATCAAATTAATAGGGGATCTTGCAAATGACCTTAAATCTGTTGGTTACTGGAGCAAGAAAATTGCTCTTAACGCTTCTAAAATGAAAACTGTTCCCTTATTAATCATATTTGAATTTTTTTTTCCTTCGATTAGTATGGCTGATGCTAACCTCCGGGAGTGCAATTCATTGCTCCTTTTGTTTCACATCTTTCACTGGCATGAAGTGGAAGGATTATAAAAATCATTAGCTCCGTTTATTGCTAGGAATTCTGGGTTATTACGTCGAGTCAATTTTTCGAATTAGAACCATATTGTACATTTATAAGACAAGCATTGTCCATGTCTCAAATATTGCTGTAACATCTACTCTGGTGCTTCTGTCATATATCTAGAGATTACGGATAGAATGCAAATAACAATATGCAAATAGTTCGGTCCTGACATGACATCTCGGCCTCGGTCACTTTGCCGCTACCCTGATGTAGGTAGCCCTTGCCTTTTCTATAAATATATTCATAGTAATTGCTGTGATGAGCTTTCGTTGACATCACTAACTTTAGTGTAGTACTAACATTGGCAGTTACGTCGCATAATTTTACTGTAGAAATTGCTAGAGATAACCGTAAGTTCTATGCTAATAGTTTCTTCGTATTTGTGTGCGTCGTCTTTCTTTCCTAAGATATGTATACAGGGTTATTCAAAAGGAATACATAGGCTTCATTACGCAATATTTTAATAAGAGAAAGCAAATGAAAACTCTAGCCATGACACAAGTATTCTTCACACAATCAACTTTTCCTGTGTTGCAAGTGTTCAATGTGGCCACCACTTCAAGCAGGGGCAACATTAATGCAATAAAATAATTGCTCCCAGAGGCGTATCAGAACATCACGATCCACTGAGTTGACCGTTGTTGTTATTCGATGTTTAAGTAGATAGCGGTGGAATATAAACGCGATCTTTTAAGTATTTCCACATGAAAAAATCACACACGGCGAGATCTAGGGATCTCGCAGGCAAGGCATAGCAAGCAAGGTCTTACTAAGTGCCTGGACAAGGTGTAGTCAGTAGGGATTCAAATGTAGACGTCTTAGCATACGCCAGATAGTTCACGGTTAGCTCGATTGGTGAACTTCAGAGGACTACCATCAAATGCAGCACGGATTCTCGTCACTTTTCTCGTTCCTACTGAACTCGTGGTAGTCCTAAACTTTTATCCTTACACAGACACCCACTTGAAATTGTTTAAACCACCGTCGAATGTTCTTAGGAGATGGCGGATTAATGTCGAATTGCCATCGAAAAGCAGATTGCACCGTGACAACCGTATTTGTTTTCGCGAACTCGAGAACGCAGAACGCCTTTAGCTGAGGAGTCGACATTCCTTGGGTAAACAAACAACTGAACGTTGCCGGATATACGAGGTGACTACAGCGCCCCCTCTGGCAGCTATTCAAAACTTAGAAAATTCCTCTTTGAAATGGTCACTGAATAATTCCTTGTGATCTGAAGCAATACGTCATGAAATTGTTTATTTTTAATAACTATATATATATATATATATATATATATATATATATATGAAACTCTTTTACCAACCCTAAAGTAAAACACCCGAGAGCATTTTTAAGAAACTTTGGGAATTAAAGGAGAAAGGTTTGAGCCCACAGATAGATTGGATAATTATAGGTACCTCACATACTCCTAATAGTCTGAGAGATAGCTGTAACTTATATTTAAAAGAAAAATTAGAATAATAAAATAGAATAATCAAAGCCAACTATTGACTCAGATGAATGAATTAGTATTAAAATGTCGACATAAAAACAAATTCAAATTTCCATAATATAGATGTTACTTTATTAGCTACTACATTTCTCTAAATCTTCAAATGTTGAATGTATAACTAATTCTAATTTCTATATTTCCATTTTACACCACATTAATTGTATTTTATAATTGTCTCCTGTTCTAAGAGCTCTCTTTTCTTTTATCACTTACATCTCTTTACCTATATATTTTATTATTTTTAATATAACTTTGTATTTTTATGTATTTTTAACTACATACTTTCTAAATATAACTTGTTTTTTATTTAACTTATGTTTAAAGTTATATCTATTTATTTCCTTTTTATTTCTAAATGTATAATTTATTTTATCTTATATTTTTATTTTTAAATATATTTTATTCTTTTAATGTAACCTATTGATTTTATATTAAATATATTTTAGCATATAATTTTACTTAATTTTAATATAAATTATCTAAATATGACTTATTTTAAATTTATTTAAATATATCTTTTTTTTAAATATTACTTGACTTTGAATGAGTATTTTAAGTATGATTTTACATTTTTAAACATAACATTATCGATGTAATTTAAGGTTTATTTTTTAATCCTTTTTTGATCCTTTCCATATAACCCCAATTTAATGTGATAAGGTTAATATCCGTGTTTAATTTTATAAATATTCTTCCCTTTAAGAATAATACTTTCCACCTTCATCTCCCACTGACTAGTGTCTTTGGTCTGACTGAAACATTGAAATCGAATTCTGTATTAGTTTTTGGAATTTTTTTGTAGCAGCTGTCAGAGATAAATTTGTAAACTCAGCCTATACCGGGGTTGAGTAAGACAGACTGATGATGTTTTCCATATGAAGTAATTCTGGATTTTATTGTGTAGTGATTATTTGCTCTGTAATAATAAATACATTGAGGTCTTTTTGTGGATCAGTTTTAATGTTTCATATTACTAGGATGCACTTGGATTATTTACCAACAATATATATATATATATATATATATATATATATATATATATATGTGTGTGTGTGTGTGTGTGTGTGTGTGTGCGCAGATTCTGCATGCGTATGTACGTCAAGGTACTCAGGTTTTCATCATAAGATTAAGAATCATCCATGCTATTTGCGGCTGACTGGTAGCGGATCGGAATCTTTCATCACGAAAGGAAACATGAAATATAGAATTTCTGGGGTCATGAGAGAAAATTATAATTTCCTTGTCTATGAATTCGTGCATTCGTCGAAATATCCACCTCCTTAAAAACAAACACGTATAAACATTAAAAGTTAGGAATCTTTTAAACTGACTGCATTGCAAATGAGGGTGTACAAGTGCATCATTATACATGGCATGTCAATCTGTTTTGATCTACTTGAATTTGCTTCTTGAAAACAACAAACATGAAAACAACGGATTAATCATTTTAAATATATGTGTTAATAATTCATTATTTTAATTATAAAACTAAATCTGTCTCAGTATAAACTGACTCAGTTTATTTTCTGGATTTTCTAAATTATATATTACTTTTCCACATAGTCAGAAATCTGTCTATATTTCTGAGATGAGCTATTATATACACTATTTACATTATTCGAACTATTGTCCTCAACTTAGTCGCCATATTTATCACAACGTTTCGGCCGTTTACGCTCCGGCCTTCTTCAGGTGGTTGGAATGTCCAACTGAAACCTTTGAGTGTGAGTTCAATACCTGGTTAAGGCTGTGGAGAAATTGGAGAGGGAAATTAACAGGATATAACTTATGACGGACATCCATTAGATATGGCGCGTGGAACTAGAACAGTCTACAGTGAGTGAAAAAAAAGGGTTCAGTTAGATATTCCAATCACCTGAAGAAGACCGGATCGTACAACGGCCGAAACGTTATGATATATATGGTGACAAAGATGAGCCCTGTCATTTGATCTAACACCTTTATCCACTGTGCCATGCGTCCTTGAGGATGGCACAGTTGATATATTATAAGTTAGATCCAATGACAGGACCCAGAGAGTGTGAGTTCAATACCCGGCTAGGGCAGTGGAGAACATTCAGAGGGAAATTAACAGGAGATAACTGTTAACTGACATCCATTAAACATGGCACGTGGAACAAGAACAATCTACCCCAATGAGCGAAATATAATGTTCAGTTCGACATTCCAACCACCCGAAGAAGGCCGGAGTGTACAACAGCCGAAACGTTGTAATAAATAGTCCGAATAATGTAAATAATGTACATAATACCTCATCTCTGAAATATAGACAGACCACCAATAACATCGGTTTGTTTGGATTGCAGGCCATATGTTTTTAAAAATGTTCAGTGGCTGTTGTGTATTTAAATCTTTTCAGAAACTGAATCCTTTTTGGTTCCGGACAAGCAGAAAGCATCACCCATTATTCTGATCTTCATACTTCCTATACATTAGAATAGAATCCACGGACAAAATGACCACATCTCAAGCAAATCTTTGGATATTCTATGTGAACTGAGCATAATATAAAAGCACACTCAACCGCGTATCTCTACGGATTGACTAACAACATTTGTGATAATCATTTCCTGCAGGCATAGAAAGACAGGAGATTTACGGGATTGTTAAGCAGAAAATCGGTTTCGTATTCCAGCACCTTATTACTGAGGTTGATGATTCCTTATAGATTTAGGCTTTTAGAAACGTAGAAGCATTGCGTATTTGCGATACATGTTTCAATAAAGTTCTATTAAACTTTCTATCTTCAAATCTGCCAGACTTATTGCTAAGGAATAAACACTTGCTATTTTTTCTCATGCACTTGCATTAAAAGAGTTTTATAACTACTGTTTTCAAGACGAGCCATCCTTAGGAAGCTACTCTGCCTTGGCTCTTCGTCAAATATATCATTATCCTTGCATTAGTCATACTTTTTATTGCAAGTCTTATGAGTCGAACTCATTCTCTGACAGCATACAGTCTCATAAAACGATCTATGCAACTTCTACTTTGGACTCCACTAGTTCAACTCTTTGGCAAAGTAACACCTTCACAATTCAAATCTGATCGCTTTCACTGAAAAAAGAATTTATTTATATTATTTCGACACACCATCGAAAAATTAAAATAAATTCACACGTACACGCGCGTTAACATGTCAACCGAAGGAAAATTTCTGTAAAAAATACTCTCTTTACTTGATAGTTTTGAAAAGGAATTCTTTATTATGAATTACTGGAATCTTACCAAAATATTACTGCGTTAAATTACGGAAGACGCTTTATTTTCTGCGCCTGGATGTCGATACATGTCAACACTATTCCTAGATGGCAAACGCCAGACAGTAAATTCTTTTATATGTGGACTGTTCTCTAGGCTAATAACCTTAAGACTATCACTTCTTTCGCTCCTTGCAATCTTTGTTTATCTCCCCAGCAGCTCTCTTGTTTTAGACAGTGAAACCTTCCTTAAACCAAAACTAAAATTATTCTTTTATAATAACATATACGCTTTACCTGAAAGATTACGTAATGTGATAATGTAATATATAAAAACAATTATTTGATAACTGCATTTTTCTTCTTCTGTGTAGTCTCTCTCTATATGATGTAGTCGATTATGACACTCCACCACTTCCTATCCTTTGTCCTAGCAGTCTTTGTCTTTTTATTCCCCTTCCTATTAATTCTGCCATCAATTTGGACAAGGATTAGGTAATTTCCTCGCTGTTTCAGCTATTCGATCTCGATGTATTCTAGAAATTGCAAATCTTCCTAACGATCTTTCCTCATTATGTGTCCCAGAAATTACAACTTTTTTTCCTTATTCAAAGCATAACTATGCTTCTTGATTCTATTTTCCCTAAAAGTCAGTCGTATATTCAGCATTCTTCTGTAGACAGACATTTCTCTTACTTGAGTTGGGGCTGACGATTCTCTGTATTTTTTCATCTTTGTACACCTAGGCGTCAATAAACTTTGCCAATTCATTTTCTATGAAGACTTCGTTTTGTTCCGTTTATTGCGGTGTACCGACATTCAACTTCCGTTAGCGCCACGAAGTCAAATACAACCCAAGTCTTTTCTTCAACAGTTAATAGGTTGTTCAGAATTTACTGCCATGTAGGATGAACGTTATTATATAAGAGTTCAGAACTCTGCTTTTTATCTAAGGAATTTTTCATGTTTCTTGATATTTCCTTAGCTTTTGGCATATTTCGCTATTCCAATACGCCTTCAGATTTCTCTGACAAATTTTCTGCCATTTGTTAAAACAAATTCCAGATATGTAACTTTTCACACTTGCTGATTTTGACATCTTCTAACCATAGTTCATATCTTGCTTTGGTAATGTTACTAACAATCATACATTCTGGATTATTCTAATATCTTCCCCAAATAAATAAAGTTTCCCTTGCAATTCACACAGTTCTTTGCATTGCACCAGTTATTTTTTTTTTCTAAAGAAATTTTACATTATCAAGGTTAGAAATGAATTTCGGAATTTTCTGCGAGTTTAAGCTGTTATACCAAAATATTGGAACGGCAATACCAATTCCTATGTTTTTGATATTCACTCAACACATTTGGGTTTAAGATCCAAAAATAAAGATGGATATGAGACAAAGGTTCAGAATTTCTGCTTTTATTTCCTGTATTTACATTTAGATTTATTAAAAAGCTTAGAAAATTCCACCATTTATATCAGATAACCCCATACTTAAGTGAGCAAATGTAAAAGAACAGATAATCTTAAAGTAAATAACGTTTAATATTTGTTTGCATAACCCTTTCCTGAATACCTGCATCTTGCATTCTACATTTGTGGTGCTTTTGGGGACTTTTAATGTAGCCTTTTCCAGTCCCTGCTTTTTTTTCTTTTGAATTATTTTTTTTTATAGAGGTTTCTTCCTTCAGTCTCCTTTTCAAGAGAAGAAATTCATGCACTATTGGGTTATGGTCTGGTGATTGACTTGGCCAGTTTCAAACTGTCCTTTATGTCGCACTGATGGAGTCCTCTGTTGTGTTGCCAGTATGTTTTAAGTCATTGCCCTGCTACTTGATAAACTTCATCCTGATTAATTTGGATACATTTACCTCTAAATTGGCAGACAAATTGCTTCTGTATAATTCTAAATTCATTCTGCTGCTAGCATTATGAGTTAGATCATCAATTAATTTGAATGAGTTTGTTCCAGAAGCAGCCATGCCCGCCTAAGCCTTGACACTGCTCCCACAAGGCTTCACAGATATGTTTATAGTCTTCGGATCATAAGCAGATCCTGACTTTTTCCACACTTTGGCCTTTACATCATTTTGGTAGAGATTAATCTTGGTTTCATCAGTCCATAAAACTTTCTTCCAGAACTTTTATAACTCATCTCTACTTCCTTACAAATTCCAATCTGGCCTTCTGATTCTTACTGGTGATGAGTGGTTTGCATGCTTGGTATGATCTTTTTATTCCTGCTCTCGAAGTCTTCTTCGAATGGTCGATTGAGAAACGTTCACCTCTGCACTGTGGCGCTTGTCGGTGATGTCACTGTCTGTGGTTTTGGAGCTTATCTTCATTGTTCTCAAAATGTTTCTGTCATCAACTGCTGATGTTTTACTTGTTGACCTGTTCTATGCCTATTGCTCAGTACAGCAGTAATTTCTTTCTTGTTCAAGACATTCTAAATTGTTGTTATCTATGCCCAATGTTTCTCCAATGGCTCTGATCAGTTTTCCTTCTTTTCTCGGCTACAAAATGGGTTACCTTTCTCCCACAGACATCTCTCGTTTTTATGTTGGCTTATCCATTTTAAGAAGAAACGCAGCTATTACAAGTGAACAATGTCATCAGTGAGAAACAAAACAGAATAATTGGTCTCGCCATTCTAGTATATTTTAAGAGGACTGTATATCGCTCTCAGGATTAATTTTAACGTCGTAGAAACAAATAGGAACACAAATTAAATTTCTATTACGTAAAATCAATGTTTAATTAACAACGCCGTTTTACAATTTACATCGTTAAATGCAATTCGAAGTTTTATCTCTTTTTCAAATCTAGAACAAGAGTTTTCATCATCCTGAGACTGATGTAAGAGATCCAGTTTTCTTTTCTTCTAAGGTGGGTATTTTATATAGTTTCGTATAATAGGTTGTCTGATGTGGGCATATCATTTGAGTAGTCATTGACATATTTGAGATGTGAATCTAAAGTTGATGGCTATGGGAACACCCTCCACGTAAACACCCGGGTGAACTTGGCGTCTCTGATAGTATGGTATAACAATGAGTGCCATATATACCGGGTGTACTATCAAAATTGTCAACATCTTTTAACAGCATGGGATAATTGTCTATCCCATAAAATGTTTACTATCTAAAAAAAAAACACTGAACTAATTGGATTTCTCTTTTCCAAATATTCAGTCGTTTAGCCGTCTTGACACCATTTGTTGTAAGAAGCCCTGAAAAACTGTTTTAGTTATTCAGCTAGAAGGAGAACAGTTCAAAATCGTCGTGCATCAGCCCGAACGTCTTTCCAACTGATCAATGGTGAAAGGAAAAAGATCATTAAGTTCTTCAGTAATGGTAATAACATTCATACTCTGGCTTCCATCTTCAGAGTCCATTCAAGAACCATTATGAGGACCTTGAATAGGTTTTAAAAAGAGGGAACAGTAGAGAGGAAAACTGGATCAGGAGATCACAACAGAAAGAAGGATCATCATTTCAACCTAGAGCTAAATACATTCTTATTGTTCAAAGTAGAGTCCAATAGTGTTAAAAAAAATCGCAGAATTTCAGTAAGATATCTTCAATCATTTTTAACAGTGCAAAGCTTAGTCTAACAATTGGACAATTTTGCTGTTACACGATCTGGACAATTTTGCTCTGACACCCGGTGTTTTAATTTTATCTGGATTGTACATGTTGCAACATATGAACCGTTCCTAGAACAAAGGTTCATAGTTGACAGCGAATTTGACTCAGCTCATCTGGCATTCTTTATGTAAGAATCAGATTATATTTCGAAAGAAAAAGTTTGCTGTTACACGATCTGGACAATTTTGCTGCACCCGGTATTTTAATTTTATCATCATATGAACCGTTCCTAGAACAAAGGTTCATAGTTGACAGCGAATTTGACTCAGCTCATCTGGCATTCTTTATGTAAGAATCAGATTATATTTCGTATTCTTTTGGCAAAGAAAAAAGTTTGCTGTTACTGGACAATTTTACAGATCTGGATTGTACAATATGAACTGTTCCTAGAACAAAGACAGCGAATTTGACTCAGCTCATTTTAATTTTTTTGGCAAAGAAAAAAGTTTGCTGTTACACGATCTGGACAATTTTGCTGTGACACCCGGTATTTTAATTTTATCTGGATTGCACATGTTGCGGTAACAACATATGACCCGTTCCTAGAACAAAGGTTCTTAATTGACAGCGAATTTGAATCAGACCATCTGGTAGTCTTTATGTAAGAATCACATTATATTTCGTATTCTTTTGGCAAAAATCAAATGCTACAAAAGAAAGTTTCTTCAAAAAAGATGAAAAAAAATCGACTGAAATAAACAAAATAACTTAAATCAACTGACTCAAAGAAGATATGATATCCGAAATGTTTTTGCTAAATTTATGGAAATAAGCGTCACTTTTTCATTTCAAAGATGAAGAAGAAACTCAAAACGAGATATTTGTTTCTGCTGACAAATGTTTAATTTAAAACAGTAAAGAGCGCTACGAGTAACCACTTGGCTATCTTTCGAAGCAGGTTATGGTATTTCATGCTTAATAAAGAAAATGAAGTAAGTTATCGAGAGGCTTGATCACATACATCGTTAAGAGACATGTAAAAAAGAATAAAAGTTTGCATGCAAGATCTTAACTTGAAACAAATCATGATGAACAAGCATGAACATAATGAATCATTAGTTATGCATGTCTATGAACATAATAATCATTAGTTATGCATGTCTAAGATTTATTGTCAAATGTTTTAAAAGATCTGGTCAAGGTTTCAATCAAAATGCAACGGACATCCTGACCTTGACAAATGCTTACTGCTCGAAACCCAATGAGGTCACGACACCAGTGATATTCTTCAAGGTGTAATCCTCGAATAGAATTTAAAAAAAAAAAGTAAAATTATCAACTTTACTTTTGTCCTTGCTCTCTTCATTTTTCTTCTTTTCTTTATTAATGTAATTCTTCTTATATCTCCGAAGGGTTGTGTTTGCAAGTTGAGGCGCGCCAAGGGAGATAAATAATCCGATCTGCCAAATTTAATCTTAGGAAGTATTTCCGGAAACGTTGCCAACAAAATGGACGAAAAGAAATAATATAAAATAGAGAATCAGAAAAAGAAAACACAAAATTCATGCGTCACTTTTTTTTTTACTAATCATTTGTTTGCTTCTGCATTTGTTTCTGTTTGTTTTTAGCATTTCTCTTCTCCATTACTTATATATTTTCATCTTCATACCGAAGGACGTCTGTGAGACAAGTATTGATATACCGATGTATTTGGGAGCTCATATCAATATAAATACAAACGAGAAAACGTGTTCACCTCACCGTGGAGTAAAAAAAAATATATATCTAGCTGGATTTAGCTGTCTTTTAATATTTTGCCATGAATTTGATATTGAGTTCTTTAAAATACCATGTCCCTTCAAACCATACGAGATCATGTTACCCTAAAACTCCTATATTTTATAGCAAAATGTAACCTTTGGTGTTTTTACAGCCACTTTCACTTTTGACTCTTCAAGTTAAACAAACTCGTTCAATAGATTACTCACTTCCCCTTTGATGCTTTTCTCTAATTATTTCCTCTGAGTGTTAAGTTCTCCAGGAAATCTTTCCTCTTTATGTGAAATTATATAAAGTATATGTTCTCTATTTGGTAGTCTCAGCATTCGAGTTTTGTTATTTTTTCCCATCAGTGATTAGATAGTCTAGTATTCATTGCCATATAAGAAATTAAAGATTGCACAGCTGGTCAGAACTATTTTCATTCCTTTTTAAAAATTTACCTATCTCTTAACCATTTGAGCCTTGCTTTCCTGAACAATTTTGAACACCTCTGCCTGAACTCCTGAGTAAAAATTCGCAATTAATTGGTATGTAATGTTTCGCGGTAGATATAAAAAAAATAGTTACAATTGTTTACACAACATTCAGCTGGTGTCTGGTCATTAAGTCATTTTTCTACCACTGATCATTTTTTTCTCTACGACTGTTAAAGTTGTGGTCAGGGCTCAAATGGTTAATATTTTATTTAATCTCTGAAAAGTAAATTTCGTTATTCCTTTTTCGCTTCTGAATTCAGCGACTGTTTCTGAGTTTAAGTATCAGTTTACTTACAGCTGATATTTGACTTAAAATATAAAACTTCCTCGTTACCCACATGTTCTGGACATGATATTCTCAGCATCCTTCAAAGTAATGACCTAGTTACCAAGTAATTTAATTTGTGTCAGTACTTACAACCTTGGGCAAATTAATTGAAACAAAACGAATGTTAGTACTTCATATGTCCATTCCACGAAGTTCTTTGCAGATTGGCCGTAGGACAACTAATCGACAGTCGAGACAATAGTGTCTGGGCGTGATAAAAATCTGATGCAATGACGGATGATGCAATATTGTTCAAGGCCAATCAAATTTTATCACACACCCCGAAAATAGATTCTTCTTACTGAACACCACTAATCTGAGAAAAAAAAATAGAAATTCATTACACCCTATCATTTTGGTGGGTTCTAAATTGACCGTATGTTGAAAGAAAGCAAACTAAAGTGATTGTTTCAATTAATTTGAACAAGAGTGTTTATAATGGGTTGAGTTATGAATATTCTCGTTTTGTTTTTCGTTTGTTTTTTGTTCGACAATTTATACTTCAATAATGAAATACAATTAGATTTTATGCAATTCCATGCAACTAATCAGATAGCACTTTCATATCATTTGAGTAAATTTTGACAAACATTTGTATATGGTTTTCAGGTTTTATGTGCAGACTTTAGTTCTCATAGTGGTGAACAATAAATTATACTCTTTACAAGAACAGGATACTTTCCTACGAAACCTTTACAGAAGCAATGCAGCTGCTCGAGATATACATGTGCATTTATTGTTTCATTGTTTTTTTAAGAATTCTAAATAAACAATACTCAGACGATACGACCACGAACAAAACGTTACTTTTCTTCCATGAAAATCAACTTTTGGGTTTGACAGTGGAGAGTGGGTTTTGTCATATATAACCAATTTTTCATTAACTTTTATATATTTAAGGAACTTGCAATACAATGTTGAAAATATCTGCAAGTCTTTATGCATGTGGGTAAAACATTATGGTTGGTATGGAAAGGATGTCTACAAAAGCACACACGCATATTTACACATATACATATATATATATATATATATATATATGTGTGTGTGTGTGTGTGTGTGTGTGTGTGTGTGTGTGTATAGTTGCGTTCATATGTGTTTGTAACCCTGGGTTTCACGGTCTTGACGATTGCAAAGGGAGTGAAATCCGGGGTCACAAGCTCACATGAGCACAAATAAAAATGTTAGCTCTATCGCTGATATTGGACGTTTTCCAATGAGTATCGCGCATATATAATATATGATATATAGAAAAATTGCATATATATATATATATATATATATATATATATATATATATATATATTTACATGCATAAACCTTATATATATATATATATATATATATATATATATATATATATATATATATATATATGTCTGTGCCTATGTGTGTTGTGTGTGTCTGTGTGTGCAACCTTTCTTCAAACATGGTTTTCGTTGAATATGAAAATTTGATGAATGTTAATTTAGTTTTTTCTAGTATTCTTAAGGGTTTTTTTTCTCTGTTTGTTGGTTGTAAAAGAGTGTAAAATTACCCATAATTAATATTACCCCAAGGTCTTTTGTTCCAACTTTCTTTTTTTAAGATCATTCCCATCAAACAGAAAAAAATCAATAGAAAAATAAATCAAATTTTACAAAATCGTTGAGTGCTACTAGTGTTTAAGTTTATATATATATATATATATATATATATATATATATATATATATATATATATATTATTATTATTATTATTATTTATTAATGGAATCATATTTTGAATAAATATTTTAAATAAATAATTATATTTAGGCTCTACTTTCGTATCGAGCACAGTTCTTTTAAAGATAATAACAAAAATACTAAATAACTTTGGATTATTTACCTAACGAGTTTTTTTCCTATTTTCTGTATATTTTCACATACACACACACACACACACACACACACACACACATATATATATATATATATATATATATATATATATATATATATATATATATATATATTGGGACCAGAAAATCTCATCATGGTTTTCAAGTCACACACACCCCATTACTACATTAAACAGTTCGACTTGCATTAAGCACTCAGTATTTATAGCCTTGTGTCTTGCTGATGTAATCAGATTAAGTTCACTTTATTAAATACAAATAAGCATGAACACAGAACACATACAAACACACACACACACACACATATGTGTGTATGTGTTTGTGTGTGCCTGTTTGCTTTTTCCTGTGCGTGTACCTATAAACTATTAGAAAAATTAATAACATGTGATAAGCATTTTGTAAGGCTTCGTCTTTAAACCTTTGAACTGTACATTCCTGAACTATTTTAACCCTTCTGCCTGAGCTCCTGAATAAAAATTCGCAAATAATTGGCATGTAATATTTGACGATAGATACAAAAAATAGTCACAAGTTTTTACTTACCGTTCAAACGTTGGCTGAACATTAAGTCATATTTCTCTACCATTAGTAATGCGCTGGTCAGGACTGAAAGGGTTAATGACATCATCATAAAGTGATGTTTAGTTTGATGTAAATGCGCATGCGCTTCAAGGCATGAACACGCAGAAACTTCTAAATCTATTTCAAAAACAAAATTAAATTATAGACAAGAAATTTTTCTTTTTCTTTTTTTTATCTCTTCTTGTTATTAAGTATTTACATTGCAGTCATAACACAAATATCTATATTATAAAGTATAAACAATATAAACTATTAAAATATTATAAAGTATAAACAATATAAACTATTAAAAATTCAACTGAAATATAATTCTGCCAAACGCAACTGTTGACTTTTTAATACTATGCTCAATATCCTTCAGACAGAGAGACAGACACACACACACACACACACACACACACACACATATATATATATATATATATATATATACATATATATATATATATATGTGTGTGTGTTTATCTATCTATGTATGTATGTATGTATTTATTTATTTACAGACATTGGTTGAAAAACATCAGTTGAGTATACATAGATAAAAGTATGTATATATGTACGTGTATGTGGTTCAGAGAGCGACCTTCTCAAATTCTGTGTACTGGGTGTCAAACTGAAAATTTTGCCTTTTGCTTATTTTTCTGCTGTAAGTTTTATGAGCGCTTCCATTTTTTTTTATTCTTATTTTCCTTTCTTTTTTTTTTCTTTTTTTCTCCTTCATATTTTCCCCACCTCCCGTTTTCTGTTCGGAGACTTTCTATTTGCTGGTGTCTGCCAGCACTAATTATCTAACTGGCATCTGCTGCTTCTCTAGTTCAATAATCTTGGCCTTCGAGTGAATGCGTCGGCATGGGATAAACACGAACTGAAGCGTTCTCGGTCCAACCATGAAACGACTCCCAAAAACATTCGGACGGTTAGTTATGTAATAAGTCCGTCTGGCGGAGAATATTACACCTCTCCGCAGATAGATAGATAGATAGATAGATAGATAGATGTACACAGAAATCGCTCCTGTTTGCTTCCCTCTATCCATTTAATTAGATGTTAGATATAGGTGATTATGTGAGTATTAGATGCGTGCATCTATCTATGTATCTATCTATATCTGTATCTATCTATCTATCTATCTATCTATCTATCTATATATATATATATATATATATATATATATATATATATATATATATCATCATTATTATTATTTTGATATAGAGTATATCTGTAAAGGAACAAGGTGAATTTTAAAAAAAAAGAGGAAAAAATATTCTGGCGTATTTCATCCTCTGAGTGACTTTATCACATTTGCCTTGCTAAAACCCCCTCAGAGGACGAAACGTGTCGGCAAACAATATTTTTTTCTCTTGTGATTACATATATATATATATATATATATATATATATATATATATATATATATATGTGTGTGTGTGTGTGTTTGTGTGTCTGCGTGTGTGTTTGTTTGTGTCTGTATGTGTGTGTACGTTGTTCTCGTATAAGTTGACACTATCCTGCAAGTGGAAACTTGCTAAAACTTCCGACTTTATTTGTGAGGTTTTTGGAACGTTGGATATGTGGAAAGAGGCAATGCTATATTTTCTTGTTTTAATTTGATCTTTCTTGACAAAAAAAGCAAAGAGAATTGCTGTCACGAACTGTTGGCATTGTGTCAGAGTAATCAAGATATGTTTTGTCCGACTATCTACGCAGGATGACACCAGAGATTAAAATTCACTCCAAACAATGGAAGAGGAATAAATGATAACCAGCACTAAAATAAAAACATGCTTCAAAACTCTTGGCTTAATGACGCTCACATTTCAAGTATCAAAATGTAGCGATGCACATGGATTTGCTGAGCAATATATCAAAGTGAGTGGAAGTATTTCAGAATTCATCGCAACTGGAATTATCGGAATCCATCAAACCTATAATCGCGGTGTGATCAGCCAAATTTTGCTAATCTTAAAAGACAATGTATCATTATACAAATGGTGCATTGTCTTGTGAGGATTGTTCAAGGCAACAGTGCATAATAATTGTCTTTTATGATCCGGAAACCTTCAAACAAATCAAATAATTATATTTTTTTATACTCATACGATCTGGTGTAAAAATAGTGCAATAGCATAAATTTCCATTGCAATATTTAATTTAATTTATATGTAAATGTGTTGGAGAAGACAGTCGGGAAATACAAAATTCGGATTAATCGATTACATAACAATGAGTCAAAGGTTCAGAATAGCAGTTTTACTCAGTAAAACCACATTTCATTCTAAAACTATTTAAGAATAGAACTACAATAATACTAAAGCAATGCCTAAACGACATTACGACAGATTTCTGAATGGGCAACCTCGTGTAGAGATGTATATTGACAGTTAAACAGATATATTTAGTTGAATGAGAGAAGAACTTCAAAGTAGAGAAGCACAGTGAGATCGGGGAATATGATCTTCCAAACGGAATAAAAGTATAACAAGTGGATTAGTGATTAAATTGTAGATATGATGAACAAGAGACAACCAACTTGACCAAGAAATCGCACATATTATAGAGAGTTAAACACATAAATTGTAAATAATTGCAGGCAGAGTAAGTAGGAAAGTGAGCAGAACGCATAAACAAGTGGCCAAAAAGAATAAAAGAATTAACAAGATTAAAGACGTGGTTATCAACAGTTTTATGAAATCAAAGGAAGGAAAGCACATTATAGAAAAATGTAAAGTACATCAGATATGATTAGAGAGAGAGAGAAAGAGAAACAATCATGCGCAACGATATGGAATGACCGGAAGTATTCAAATCTGAAGTATATCGACACTGATCAAGATGAATTGGAACAAAGCAACAGGAGAAGAAACATCTCTGCCAAAGTAAAACTATTAGAGTTTTTTAATAGAAGACAAAAAATATGATACAAAAATCCGAAGGCGTAAAAAATGATAGATAGCTGTGTAGAGTAATAAAGGAGACTGCACATCGAAAAGGAAAGTTGAACAAATAGACATACTCCGTACTTGATTAACGGGTGGACAAAATTACAGTTGTTTCATGCCGGACTCAGTGTCTTTCCAAATGATCAATGGTAAGAGGTAAAAGAGGATTAAGGCCTTCAGTAATGGTACCAACATTCATAATCTGGTTTCCATCTTCAAAGTCCATTCAAGAACCATCAAGAAAACCGTGAATAATTTTAAAAAGTAGAAGCAGTAGGGAGGAAGTCTGGGTCGGGAGATCACAACAGGAAGAGAGATCACCATTTGAAGTTGAGCTAAAGAGATCAATTAGAAAAAATATCCAACTCAATCTATAAGACGTTTGGCATATCAAAGAGAAGTTTCAGCTATGACAGTCCAATAAGCAGTGAAAAACATGAAAAATGAAATCGGACAGAAAGTTAGAAGGTTACAGAAGGCGAAGATCATCTTGAGTAAATTGTAAAAGAATCCTGAATAATACATATATATATATATATATATATATATATATATATATATAAATATATATATATATATATAAATAAGTTCATATATATATATATATATGAACTTAATTTCAATCGTTCATGTGCTTCTGATTGTTAGCTATGGTCAATTAATGATGAACATGCCATTTTCATTTAACATCGATTTCATGAGGATTCTTCTTATTGCTACGTTAGAACGGTTAAAAGCTTAATCAAAAAATGGACAATTTTGCTTTTACACGATTGTGATTATTTTGCTGTTACACCCGGTATATATATATATATATATATATATATATGATTGTGTTCAGCCAACCGAGGTAGTAAAGCAAACGAGACACAAGAGTTATTGGGTGTAGAAGAGTTAGAAATGGATCATTGCTATTGAGAATAGTGGAAGTGTAATCAGAAAAACAGTAGATAGCGATTGACATTGCATGTACACTTTTGCAGATTAAAGTTCTTTTGAATGCATGGATGTGAGTTCCACAAGCAAGATGTATAAAACAAAACAAGAAACCGTTACCCTAGAAATTTCGGTTAGATCTAACCAGCTCAATGTAACTTTTATTTTTCTCCTAATTCATTTTCTTCCTGAACAGTTCTAGACTAATAAAGATATACAATGAGTTGATTCCCCTTCGTATGCTTATCATAAGTAGTATGAAAACAAACGAACAAAATGAAGATATAAAACCGGTTCTTCATCTAATTATTAAATAATAAAAAAAAAATTTTTAAATATAAAATTTCAAGTCAGTAAAATCGAATAATATTCTCCATTACTCTCGCGTTCAGAGAGTTAAGTGCCATACGTGATACACATTTGGGCGTCTGACGATAAACTACATCCAGCGGCAAAGCCTCTAATGGGGAGAGTGGAAGTTTGGAGGAGAATGGAAGCAGATTATAATTGCTGTTATTCCCAGATTCGCGCAGAACCGGGGTGGTAGCACCTGTTAGGATACCAGCTTCGGGCAAATAGTTAAACACCAAGGAAAGAACGATGAAAGTATAAAAATAGTTTGTTTTTATATGAAAACATTACCAGCAAAACCGATTTATAGTAAATGACCAAGAATGCACTTTATGTTAAAATTACCAACAATTCGTTTTGTCAATAGTTGACGGCATACGTTTGCGTGCAAAATATATTTAGTTGAAGCTATCAAATTGTATTCAAAATATTTACATTTCGGCATTAAATAACCCATAAATTTCACCACTGCTAACTTAATCCAGCAATTCTTAGATTGCAGTCTTATTTGTTCAAGCCTTTCATGAAAGGCGCTCAGTTAACTTCCTTCAACATAGTCTTGAAATAGCCTTTGTCAATGCCGTCTTTTTTGTTCTGTTGCAAACATTTTTCTTCCGAGATATATTTCTATTTCAATGTTATATTAAAAACCTCGAATTTTTAACATGAAAACATAATCCTTCGTATATACAATGTACGACAGCAAGGCCTCTGATCGGAAGATTGGAGATTTTGAGCAGCATGGAACCACTTCTTAATTCCTGTTCTCATGTTAAATTTTGTCCATCCAAAGATGCTGTTATTTGGTTGTTTGGTTTTACTGAATGATGAATCTGTATGAATTCATTTGTGGAGGTAATACAATATTTAACTCCACAAATGAACTTACGACATGCGTCTGCTATTCTGCGACCGTTATCGTCACATACCAGTCATCTATGTCAACTTAGCAAAATATCATCTTCAATCGTGAATATCTTTGTTTAAATGACATTATACACACTCTGAAGATATAAGCTGAAAGTTTAGATCAAGGAACAAATTAATAACAAAATCTAAATGTTGGACAATATTTGTCTAAATTTTCACCCGAAATTAATGCAAAAGTACAAACGTATATATATATATATTAAAAAATAGAGAAACCGCAAACGTTTTAGTTAAAATGTGGATTTGTTTTCGTGTATATATTAGATATTATACTTCCTATTTTTACTACACGAGTTTCCGGTCTCGGGACCATCTTCAGGCTAATTAAAGGAATCAATTTTTAAAGGAATCAATTTTTAAAGGAATCAATTTTTTTGACTGTTGGCAGAAGTGAATTTCTGCCTAACTGGTAATAAACTCATTAGGTTTGGTCTTATTGATGGCAATGGCAGATGTGTTGATGATAGATAATCCCCTCTCCCCACATCAACCCCGGAGATTGTCAAATTCATTATCATTTTTGTGTATTATTGTGTGTGCGTGCATGTCTTCGTTAGCTTGCACTTGAATCAGCATACACATACACGCACACACACACACATGCACACAGATATGCATATACTCAAACACAAACACATAATATATATATATATATATATATATAGATAGATAGATAGATAGATAGATAGATTTCAGCAGGACTTTAAATACGATAAATATTAGCAATTGAAATGACTTCTGATATACTTGTTATTGTTGCGGTAAATATTGAAAATTTTATACACATATCTTTAGACTATATATATATATATATATATATATATATATATATATTCCTAGACGAGAATTTTAGTCGTCTAAATATGCCTTAAATGATACAATTTTATATATATCAATAGGTCACATTACTAGTATTATTATTATTATTATTATTCCATTTATATATATATATATATATATATATGCATATATATATGTATACAAATATATATATATATATATATATATATATATATATATATATATATATATATATATATGTAGAGTGAGAGATTATTGGCATATTCGTGCTTGTCGATATTCGCATGCAACGCTATACCAGAATTGTTCATGTTTTATAAAAGAAAATGAATAGTTTTTGTTTCCTTTATTTAGATTGTGTAAGATGCATGAAAATTGTTTCGATTCCTCTTTATTTTATTTATTTATCCTTCTTATCTCACTTCCTGCTACCATTGATTTTTTTCGTATGTTTTGTTCAATTCCTTTCATCGTATCGTTTTCCATTATTTTTTCTTCACTTTATAATCTTTCTCTCGTTCTTTTTTTTTTCTTAAAAATATCTGTCTTGCTGCTTTTTTGTTACTCTAAGTACAAAGAAAAACAGGCAAACCCTAATCTTCTACACTAGAAATGCATTGACTCTTTCTTGTTACGATGCCAACCATATGATAATCTTCCGTTTACTAATTTTGTTCTATTTTGATGGCTTTTTCTCTGTTTTCTCAGCCACAGTCATTCGACGCGTTATTCTTTTGTCAACAAAGAATAAGAATCCCGATAATTGTGCTGTACTCGCTCTTTCATGGTTCATGGTAAAGATTTATTGGAGGAATCAGTGTGCTTCAGTGACACGCTGGATATTGTCTGTAAATTATTATGATGTGAAAGTTAGCTCCGGCTTTCATTCCAACGCTATTGAAACCAAAATATGGAAATGTCAGTAAAAAAAAAGATGAACTATTGGATTAATTGGAAAGCGAAGGGTATCTAGAGAAAGAAAATATTTAAGTAACGGAAGTCGGAATATAAACTGAAAGCGAGGTAGGAGAAAAGCTAAAGAAGTAATATCAAAACAAGCACTTGAAAAGGATCTTTTTTTTAAAAAAAAAATGATTGAGGGTTAGGGAAAGAAACTGAAAGAAGAACGAAATTTAGTAGAATAAGAATAATAAAGAAAAATAGGAAGAATGAAAAGGCAGAAGAGATAATAATTTAAAAATGGATTTTTTAAATAAAGAAAAATAAATAATACATGAATGATTGGACGAGGACAAAAGGAAATACGAACAGAAGGCATTATACAAAAAGAAAATACATGATCTGAGAAAGAATTGAACGGCAGGCGAAAAAAAAAATTAGTAATGTAAGAAACCTGGATTGTTTTATGCCAGACAGCGTGTCTTCCCATATGAGCAATGATAAAAGGTAAAAGATCATTAAAGCTTTCAGTAATGTTACCAACATTCATAATCTGGTTTCCATCTTAAAGTCCATTGAAGAACCTTCAAGAGAACCGTGAATAATTTTAAAAAAGAGGGACCATTTGGGAGGAAGAGTGGGTCAGGAGATCACAACAGGAAGAGACATCACCATTTCAATTTGAGCTAAAGAGATCAATTAGAAAATATCCAACTCACTCTATAAATGTTTGGCAACTGAGAAAGGAGTTTCAGCTATGAAAGTCTAAAGAGAAGTGAAAAAACTTGAAAGTGAAATCGCACAGAAAGTTAGAAGGTTACAGAAGGCGAAAAATGAGTTTTCGGTAGAGCGAAATTATACTCACACAGGGCAGCAAGTGTTTGTCCGCTTTCTTCCTCATGATAACAAGTGAATGTACAGCTTACCTTAAGTCCAAGCATCGACCCGGTGGGAGGGGGGATCAACGGCCAATCCACCGCCCTCACCAAATAGTTGGCTTGGGAGGCATGCTTTCAATCAATAAAAATTAAGAACAACAGGAGAAAGAACGGCGAAAACAATTCCAACTTCAGAAAATTTATCTTGAATAAGTTGTAAAAGGATTCTAGAATATATATATATATATATATATATATATATATATATATATATATATATATATATATATATATATATATATATATATATATATATGAACTTAATAAAATAAATATGTAATATACGAATGATTGTAAGCGGACAAAAGGAAATACGTAAAAAAAAAGCATTATACAAAAAAGATACAGGATCAGGCGAAAGAAAATATTTTAGAAATGTAAGAAATCGGGATTTTTGGTTAAATTTTAAATTAGAATGCAATACGAATTTTCTTTGTTAAGTAAGTATCCAATTCTATAAAATAAGTTTCAGACTAGAATTAAATAATGAAACAGATATCAAAATGAAGTAGATTTATTTCTCAAACTCGACAATTCTAAAAAAATCAGTTTTAGACCAGATAAAGTAATGTAACGGATATCGGAATAAAGTATTTTTTTCAAAGGTTACGTGGCTTCATTGATAAATAAGACCTGCTATTCTACTAAACAAATTTTAGACCAGATAGAAAAATTAAATTGTATAAAAATTTATACCTCTTCAAAATTATTATAGTTGATTGATAAGTAAGGTGTGCAGTCATATAAAACAAGATAGAATAATACAAAAATAATCAAAATGAAGTAAATTTATTTTACTTCAAGTGTACGTGTGATGTTTAATAAATATGGTGTCCAATCCAATAAATCAAATTTTAAACTAGATATATTAATGAAACTTGTATTAAAGCATAGTTAATTTATATCCCTTCAAAAGTAAGTTGGTTCATTGATAAGTAAGGTTTCCAATCCAATAAAACAAGTTTTCTTTCTTACTAGACTGAATAAGAAAACTGGTATGAATTTGGAGTAAAGTTATATGTATTTAATGCTACAAGAATCGGAGTTGTACTGGGTAACAACATTATAATTAATGTTCTCCACGATTCGTGCTATTTGTTGATTGCAATAGTATTTCCGCTGTCGAGATGTCATTAAAAATAAATCTTCTTTCAGGCTCTTTTCAGTGAAGTCTCTATTTTGGGTGTCCACACATTATTACGTCTGAATTTCTATTTACTTGAAATCTTCTAGTTCCAAAAAATTCTATTACTGGTCTCTGCTGTAACACGGATTTATTCCTCATAACTAAGGAAGGTTATTTTTTTAAACTTAATTTCGTCACAATGAAATATATTTATTTCCACTATTAATGGCACCCCGCTGTAGGAGAACATTTATAGCAATCAACCTTCGTAAATAAGGATAAACGAAATAGAAGCTACTTGAATTTAAGATGAATCACTAAATGAAGTGGAAAATAATAGGTCATCTTTAGTAGTGAGACTCTCAAACATGAGGTTATATTAAAAATAAAAAAAGAAGTTATTGTAAACATTATTATGCAGAACAAAAAATGACAAATCCGACAAGAAGAAGGTGCCATGATGGCGCCTGTTCTGCAATCTTATTTATTGAATTATTTATACGAATTTGTTTAGTCCCGTGAACGATCATATGATGTCACGCCCTTGTAAATATCAATTCAGCCAAGAAAAGGCAAAAAACGGTTGTTTTCGATACATATATGTTTTTTTTTCGAGGCACAGTACATGAAATGATCAATACATTTCTGTTGCAAGTAAACAGGAAACAAAAACGATTCACTTGTTACTGGCTTTATTCTACATATAATAAAACTGCATTTCATTAATCAAACTTTTCTCTCTTAGATTCAAGGAAGACATTGGCGTTTTCTCTAATATAATCATTTTAACTGTTAGGTAACGTGTAATGTCAACTGGAAGTTTTATTTAACAAAAGTGTATTCACATTTTATTTGGATGATGAGTACATATCTAGTAATTAACAGATCTTAGTGGCAGGTAACAATGTAAAAAATAACTATTGTTCTACTATTATTTTGTTATTAGTTTCACTCCAAAATAATAAAAGTACAATTCCAATCTGCAACTAACAATCTTCAACCAGCAAATCACTCAAGTTACGAAATTTGTATATCTCGGTCATAAGCTGTCATCAGTCAGTAATGGAATTGTTTGATGGGTTACATCTCATGGCTCTGGGTTAGGTAGGTTGCAACAAAAACAAAGAAGTGCTAACATCAAAACAAGTCCATTTGAAAGCTAATCTATTTTACAGTTACATCCTAGCAGTTATCTTATATGATTTCGATTGTGTTAAGTAGACGACAAAGTTACTTCAAAAGCTCGCTACATTCCAGAAGTACATGAGGAGACTTGTGGCTAACAATCGCCTCAGCAATCATATATTTATCAATGATCTACTCAACATTGCCAATCTTTAGCCAATCACATCAGCTATCAAGCCAAGAGTACTTAAACAGTATGGTCATATCAAACGATCAACTCATGGCGTAAGTTGTGCCTAGAAGGAAAGTTGGCCGGTAAGAGAACCAGAGGTCGACTGCCAAAACGCTGGCATGATAATGTTCACTTAACGACTGGATTTGATCTACTCTCTTGGAACACCGGTGTTCCAAGAGATCGAACATTGTGGAGTAGAATATCTCATGGTGATCGAACATTGTGGAGTAGAATATCCCATGGTGATCGAACATTGTGGAGTAGAATATCCCATGGTGATCGAACATTGTGGAGTAGAATATCTCATGGTGATCGAACATTGTGGAGTAGAATATCCCATGGTGATCGAACATTGTGGAGTAGAATATCTCATGGTGATCGAACATTGTGGAATAGAATATCTCATGATGATGCGCAGTCTGCAACAACTGGAGCAAGTGACTGATAGAATTTTCACTCCAAATTAATTTTGTTTCTACCACAACAAACTGTGTTTATAATCTTTTTAACTCCATTATCGATTATACGTTAATAGCAGCCGAAAAGTTCATCGATCCAGATTCTCACTCTAATATATAATAACATTCATCACGATTAAAAAGGTGTTTGATGATCTAATCTAGACACTGTGAGAATAGATATCCGACACCATAAAACCATATTAATATGTCAGTAATACCGTGCAACATATGCTGAGGAACAAGTTGAAAATCATCGTGAAACAGTAAAAGAAAGGCATGAATTTCTTTTTTCGGAATTTATGATTTATGATATATATATATATATATATATATATATATATATATATATATATATATATATATATATATATATATATATATATACACAGAGAGAGACCAGTCAATATGATTCAAAATAGGCAGAACTGTCTTCTCAGTACCATCAATAATATATAATAGTATATGACAAAGTAATTAAATATAAGGATTTTGAATTTGGAAATTTTAAAAGGGCTCATATAAATTTAATAATTAAACGCCAGGTTACGATAAAAAAAAATGGACAAAGCATTAGCAAATTAGCAAGATCTTTCGTTATCCCATATAGAAAGAGATTCGAAAATTGCAGTGTGTGCACATACTCTTCCATTCATGCGAATATTTTCCATATAAAGAAAATATAAACATTGTATATATTATGTATCATATAACAACAAACTCCGTGCAAACAGAATACAATTATTTACTATTTTGACTTATGATATATATATCTAGTAATGACTCGGTAAGGAGGAGGAGGAGGAGGAATAAGAAGAAGAAGAAGAAGAAGAAGAAGAAGAAGAAGAAGAAGAAGAAATCGAAATCGAAATCTCAAAAACGTGGCACATGGGAACATCAACAATCCACGTTGTAGTAGGAGCTCTCGGATTGGTTGGAAAATATCCCAATAGACTAATTGAAGACATCCCTGGAAGCTCATGTCTTAAAGAAATACAAAAAATTGTTCTCACGAGTACAGCCCATACCTTACTAAGGCTTTGTCTCTGTAATTTTTTTTCCAGTGAAAAGGGACCCGGTAAGAAATGAGAACATATCAGAAATCAAAGGAAATAAAATAATAATAATAATAATAATAATAATAATAATAATAATAATAATTTTCATTTAATTTTAGAAAGAAACACAGTGGAGAAAATGGCTGAGGAGCTATTGTTGCATCAGAAAAAGACATTTGATTGAGGAAACATATATATTAACGTTTTTAGATTGGCAAACAGAAAGAAAAATGCAAGAACTCCAAGATATGGTAGTAAAGGAAAATGAGAAAGAACGTACTGATCGACAAGTATAAAAAAGCCCAATGTATGGTCGTTTGGAAGGGAGACATCTTATAGTGAACATTACGAATGTAAAAACGTCAGAATCGATCAATTACATAAATTTAGGAAGTATTATAACAGACGTCGGTGAATATGAGTCAGAAATCCGAAATTGCATTGGAATGGAGAAAGGTTACTTTCAAAACTTAAATAAATTATTCAGAAACGGGTAAATTTCATCAGATGTAATATCAACCCTCCTATATTGCAGTAAATGCTGAATAATTTCTCAACAGATGAAGAGGAAACTTGGTTCAGCAGAAGATTGAGTTCTGCACAAGTGTGTTATGGACAGAATAAGTGAGCCACGAGAAAATTTGAAGGAAAATGGGAACAAAAAGCACATGTGTGTAGAATTGGTAAAGAAAATTAGAATTCATCAGACACATGATGAAAAAAGTGGGCTTGGATTAGTTGATACTAACAATTCATATTGAAGCAAAGCGGAAGATTTCAGAAGTTGTGCCATGCCAAGATGGCTCGACGGAGTAATGGTTAGCGGGTCGGATTGAGGAATCGTAGATCTGAGTTCGAATTCCAGTCGGATCCGCTTCATTCTTCGTGAAAGGTATGAATCTTCTTCTTCTTCCCCCATCTGTAGGTAAATGGCAGAACAAACTTGGTTCAATAGCCTTGGGTTACAACCGGTCTAGAAGATGCAAGTTCTGAATTCAAAACCAGTCTGGAGGGAGGTTGGGATTCGTCAGGTTATCTTGCCCAAATAAGACCACTTTTGCGGTTGCAGTACATGTGTTGCTCCTATGACTTTGATGGGTCATAAAATCAGCGATCGCGATTGGAATGACATGGTCATCCACATCCTAAAGAGACACGTCGTAAAAACTGAAATGAATCATTGATTTGCATTCACGATTAGAGCAAGTAAAAATTAAATATAAAATAATTTATGTTTAAATTTAAACCGAATCGTTTCGATCCTATCACTGTTCATGAGCAAAGAATCTATCATCGATGCGAAACTACTGCAGATTATTTTTTTCCAGTCGATCTCTGCTGGTG
>CAHIKZ030000125.1:10000-27500 GCA_903632075.3 Acanthosepion pharaonis | reverse complement strand
GAAATCGCTGCCTTCAGAACCGGAAGCGAAAACATCCCAGACATTCTTGTACTAAGTTCGAAAAATGATGCTGAATAAAAATAATTGTGTGAACACTCAATTGATTCTTGCTTTTATCTCTATCGAAGTACCATCTTAAAAATGAGTTCTTCGAAAAGAGAACGTGCTTACTCCTAATGGCTTTCAGTGCTTATTATCGAAATAAAAAAAATGATTTCACTAGACACTCGAGTGAAATGATGATTTATTTGAAGAGGAAATAATTACTTGATCAATACTGAGACATTGCTGTGAAATGAAAAGTGCGGAGGACAAATTACTTACAAAAGCATATTAAGAAATGAAGCCAAATATTGTCAAACGCGCAGCTGAATTGATAACGAACAGAAAAATTCTGAAATAAAAAGAGAGAACACTTTTACTTGAAGCTTATTTTTTTAAATATCTGGGTTAATCATTTCAAAAATGAATTTCTGGTGCATGCCTGACATTATCCCAAAACAAATTAAATGTATGACAATGCCGTCTACTTTATCTTCAGGCTTTAAATAGTCTCTTAAAAGTAATCATTCAACATTCGTACCAATATTAAATGTCATTATAAAAAAAAACAAAAAAAAAAACTTGTTAACAGACACGCTGAATATAATTTCCAACGTCTCACCAAGCAAGGGAAATCATATAAATCATAATGTTGAGAGAAAGCGGCATTAACTCATGTACTTGGGAGATAATCTTAATGGAAATGTGGTGCATTCGGTAGCGTTTTTCTACCGTTCCCAAATGTGTTGAATTTACTCTCATTTTCACGATAATTCAAAATTCTTCATTTATGTCTTGTGGTATGTGCGTGATCATGGACTTCTACAAATTTTTATTTTAAAAGCAACGTTTGGCTTTTACAAACCATCTTTTTCTCCGCTCTGCCATCAATTTACACGAAACCATTCGGTAAATTACTTGCTATTTCCCACTGTGTTTTTGTTTTCAACTTTTTTTCAGCCATTTCATCTCGAGCAAAGACGGAAAGGCTTACTTTTTTTTTTTAAGCATTTCACCCCTAGCAAGGCGGGAAGCCACTGGTACGCAAGGGGTTACAGAGGATTTGAAGCGAGAGCAGATAATAATAATAGAGGAGAGGATGAGGAGAAGGATAGTGGATAGATCAAGGGAACTGGTGATGTCGATTGACATTACATTTGAATAGTTGAAGATTAAAGCTATCAGGGAAACAGGAGTAGAGAAGGGAGTTCTACAGGCGAGACGTGCGAGACATGAAGTTATTGGAGTAGAAGAGGCGACTACATTTAACAGTTTTAACAGTGAAAGGGTGAGAGAGAGATGCCAGCCTCGTAGAACGCTTGAATTCGCGAAGTCTGGGAACCAGCGAAAACAGCTCATCGGAGTAATTACCATGAAAGTATTAAAGAGAATGAGAAGAGTTTAGTGAGGAGAAGTGAGACAATAGAAGAACAGGTATGGGAGAAAATGAAGATTGGTGTTTCATTGAATTTTTTAAAGAATGTAGTTGGCGAAGCAGAAAGAAATCGGGAGAAATCTCTAAGATTATAGAATATACGGTTGCTGCTAGTTCAATATTAAAGAGACGTAGTTGCCATTCTAGAAGCACGCAGAAATTCACGCAGTCGAGGCAGCAAGGAGCAATCTTGTCAGAACAATTGTCATGAAAATATTTGTAGAAAAGATATAGAGGAAACACATCTATGTCACTTCAATGAAAAACAAACAAGACTGCGAATAATTAACAGTTGGCATTGTACGTATAGAATATATTGAGTAATATAACTCATTGTAAAAAGAAAAACTGTCGGCAATTTATATAGTATTATATCCAACATTGGTAGAATCGGATATATTGACGTAGGGTGTAGTTTAGATTCCATCACAGACAACTTATACTCATTACTCTGATATGATTTCCCCTGTTTTATTTATTTATGAATGTGCCGCATAGGAAATAAATATGAGTTTATATTCATTTGCACTTTTGTTTTATGTTTGCCTCTATGGAGCCAGATACTTCAAAATCTCCATTGGGTGTCATTTCTAATATTTACAAAGAATTCCCAACACTGTGTACTTGTCTTTTTCTATCAATTAATCAAAAATACGTAAATATGATAGGAATACATTTGGGAAATCAGGCAGCGGATGAGATGATCATTGCTTCAGAACCATTGTATAAAAAGATTCGTAGGATCTTTCAAGACAAAATACAATTGATTCCTTTATATTTTTCTAGTAATGTCATATGTTGGGATATATATATATATATATATATATATATATATATATATATATATATATATATATATATATAAATATAAACAACGTCAATATATATATATATATATAAAAACAACGTCAATATACATATATATATACATATGTATATATATATATAAAACAACGTCAATATATATATGTATATATATATATAAAACAACGTCAATATATATATATATATATACATATAAAACAACGTCAATATATATATATATATATATATATATATATATAAAAAACAACGTCAATATATATATATATATAAACAACGTAATATATATATATATATATATATATATATATATATATATATATAAACAACGTCAATATATATATATATATATATGTGTGTGTGCGCGTGTGTATATGTATATATTCAGTTGTATAGATATGACCTTGAGACCTTAAAGTTTCAGGCTTTTTGCGATCATTAGTTTTTCTGATGATAGCAAAGGCGTGAAACCCTGGGTCACGAACTCATATCCATACAACTGAATATGTTAGCTCTATCACTGATATTGAGCACGATGTACTTTTATAAAATAATAATAATAATAATATATATATATATATATATATATATATATATATATATATCAAGAGTAATATTTCCATTCGGCTCCTGTCGGGTTCACAATGTCACTATCTTGGTTTTGCAATTGACTGCAAACTCAAAGATCTTACAGTGGTTGTATAATATACTACGCGCCATGGCTGCATATGGTTAGAATTCAGAGTTGTCCTTCTAAATTGTTTTTCGACCCTAGCTAGAGAGGCCACTAAGCTTTGATAATTACCCCATAGAGGAAGAAGTGAAATGACTGATTCTTGCTTTTATTAAATTCATTCATGTGAATATTTCGAACTTGACTTGCCGATGTTTTATTCCAACCTACTAACCATTACGTTACCCGCAACTTACTATTTCTAATAAATTCTTTCAACCATTCAGATTTCATCAATTTTAAAGCATACATTATTTTTCTCTCTATATAGAATGTGTTAACATTTCCTGTACTTTTAAATTAACTTAGGACGCAGTGTAAAATATCCAATTTCCGTTTTTTAATGGTTTAAAATTAACATCTTTAAAAGAACTAACCGTGAAAGAAGTGTAAAAAAGAGATGTTCATTTGGTTCCAACTAGCTCAATTAAATTCAAAAGTAAACACTTTTATAATAAAAATATGATATATCGTGATATAATAATTTTCCACACCAAAAAGAAAAAGTTTGGAAGTAATCTATCATGAGTACAAAAAAGAGCAATAATAATATTTGCATTTGAGAAGTTTAATATGAAAATTATTGATAATTCTATAAATGGCAAATAGCAATAATGCTGTTTGGCCAATGGATGCTGAAAGCTTACTCAATGCAAACAGCTTTTTTCTCCATTACTATTTCCATAATTTCCGTGGATATCGTAGCAGAAATTTTCATATATTATTACATTTGATGAGAATTCTTTATTATTAAATAAGAATTTATTTATTTCCAAACCGGTATATTCTTGGATAATGGGTCCTTTATTTTAATATAATGCCGTTTCACATAGGAGATCAAGTTTCTTCACAAATACATTTTTTTTTAATATGTGAATCGCCATGACATCTTAGAAAAATATTGAACAAATCCCTTTATGCACAGTTATAAATTCAGATTACGCCTTTTTCTAGACCGGTTGCTACTCACGTTTTTAAAGTCCAGTCTACTCTGCCACTTGACCAATAGCTATGGTCGTGAAAGAGACTGATCCATTCCCTTCCCTGCGAATGTGAACACCCAATAATGTCAGAGATAAAGATAACGCTACCGGCACATATTTTACTCTATATTTCACTTAACAAACGAACAGGAAGTTAGCTTAAGTTCAATTACTCGAGATTCGTCTATTTACTGATTCAAAACTGGCTCTCCGCTCGAGAAGAACCCGTCTGATAATTTCCCCTTGGATTAGTCTTTACTTTAAATATATATTATGTAAACACTGGATTTTATAAGTATTAAACAACACATTGTTTTTCAAGACATGAGAAAAGTTACATATTTGCTCTTGATACTAAACTAGAGTTAGTCAAACAATGTGTCAACAATTTAACATATTTTTAATTATTTCACCCTAAGCAAGGCAATAAAGCTGCTAAGACAAAATGGAATACTGAGTATAAAAGAATAAGAGAAATGGAAAAATTTTATTAAGGAGAGAGAATAAAAGAAACTGAAATTAAGAAAGTAAAAATAACATTTGGTGTTACATTTAAATTTTTGAAGATTGAAGTTTACCGGAAAGCAAGAGGCCAGAAGAGAGTTCCATGAGTGAAAGGGTCGAGAGAAGAAACTGATAGCATAGAACTTGCGGTTATATCTCGCTATTTCAGTTGTACAACGATGCGATCTAGCTGCGAATCTTGTATTTTGTTGAAGTTCTTAAAGTCGTGTTACCAAAGAAGAAAGTAATATTTAGTTTGAGTAATACAAAAATCTGGCACAAGGCCAAAAGGCGGCGGGGGTAGAGGAAGGCTGGTCTTCAATTTGTCTTATTTTAAACTTGGCTCGCCATGATTACTGAGTGAAATATAGCACAGTATTCCTTCCACAAAAAAAAAATACATTCTTACTTAGCATTCTTCCTATATCCACCATAATACCTCAAAGTCTCTATGGAGTCCTAACGGGGTCCCATATATACTATTTTTCTGTGGGTGTGGGGAATAAAAGTAACAACTTTTAAGAAGGAACAAATTTAAAAATGAAACCGCAAAGAAGAAAGCTCATCTTCATAGAAATATTTATAAAAAAGACACAGGGAAAATACTTTATTTTGGTGGAAAAGTGACTGAAGCTGAAGTTAAGAATCGATAACATTGCAGATTTTTCTTTGGAATTTATCAAGAATATCTAAATACATAGCCGAAGCACCAATTCCATCTGTTTTTGTTTTTTTTTTGTTTTTGTTTATTGGGGTTTTTTTTAGAAAAAAGAAAAGAGTTTGCGATCGATAAAGAAAACATTTTTTTATGATAGTACAGATTATTCAGGTGTATTTGTTACGCGCAACTAAATTTGGTCAAGTACTTCTCCCCGTCTATATTTCTGAGATGAGTTATTGTAATTGTTCGAACTGTTATCCTCATCTTTATTGTCACATTTACGACGTTTTGGCCGCTCTACTTTCCGGCCTTTTTCAGGTGATTGGGATTTCAAACTGAATCCTTCATTTCGTCTACTGGGGTAGATTGTTCTAATTCACCATGACATGCTTCTTCCGGATGTCTCAGTTATCTCCCTTTAAGTCAACTCTCCAACTCTTTTTTTTACCACTGCAGCAGCCAGGTATCAAAACACACAAATCTTTGGCTTAGGCGTTGGTTGGATTCAGTGACATAACCCAAAATATTGTGAGGCCGGGACGTATAACGGCTGACACGTCGTGAATATGACAATAAAGATGAAGGCAACAGTCTGAATTATGTAAGTACATATATCCTTTTATGTGTCGTATCTCTTCAGAGCGTTGGCAATCATGTCTTTCCGCCTAATCTTTGTAACTCTGAAAAAAAGCTTAACTCATTGCTCTACCATTCTTTCCAACCCTGCCAAATATTCACACAATCTCGTTAGATAAGTTATACGTTGTTTTATCGACTCTTCTTGTCTTCAGTAAACCCTGTGAGTGTTAACTTCTCTAAGCTTTCTTTCCCAAATATGTGCCCCAGTGTCTTCTCTGTATAAGTGTTTAAACTCCATCGTTGCTTACATGTTCAGTCCATGATATTCCAATCATCTGTTTGTAGAAGGACATCTCTGTCAATTCGAGTCTCTTCAACTGGAAGGAAATTTGTCTGTATTTCTGAGATTAGGTATTATGTACTCTATTTACATTATTCGGACTATTGTCCTCATTCTTGTCGCCATATTTATTTCAACGTTTCGGTCGTTGTATGCTCCGGCCTTCCTTAAGTGTGGAGACAGGCCGCCCCCTTAAATTAAGGCTTCAAGAACACCAGAAAGCTTTAACACGAGGGGAAGTGGAAAAATCAGGCGTGGCTGACCACAGATGGATAGAAAAGGGAGATCACCGCCCCCCTGTGGGATCAGGCTGAGATTATAGACAAAGAACACCATTGGAAAATTCGTAAACTTCAAGAATCAGCACAAATGCTCGGCCAAAAAATCTCCTGAACCGCCAAGCATAAAAATGAATACAATATGGGAACCAGTAATAAGGAGTGCCAGAGAAAAGCGATAATAACAATAAAAAAATTGCAATATGAGTTCTGGTAAACATATGTAATGATAACAGCAAAAATTGCAATATGAGCACAGGTTAAAAAAGGTTAATGAAGACATTAAGTTTATAATACCCAGAAATTCATACACAAATGTCCTCGAGGACACATGGCGCAGTGGATAAAGGTGTTTGTTAGATCCAGAGTGTGAGTTCAATACACTGTTAAGGCAGAGGAGGACTTGGAGAGGGGAATTAACAGGAGATAACTGATAACTGACATCCATTAGACATGGCACGTGGAACAGTTTACCCCAGTAAGCGGTAATAAATGGTTCAGTTCGACATTCCAACCACCTGGAAAAGGCCGGAGCGTACAATAATACGTAATAAATTGTAATAAATATGGCGAAGGAAGGTAATTGTCCAGTATTCGCTGTCATACAAGATGATAGAGATTGATAGAGATTTACAGCATTCTTTTCTTTGTATCTTTTTATTTTGTTACTATTTATTTGAATTTTAGGAGACATTTCTTTAACCTAATACGCTTTCGGAATACTCTACCACATTTTCCAACCTTTTACTATTCCACTACGCAGTTCATTAAATTTCAGTAGTGTCTCGTGTCTAATGTCTCTAATTGGAATGTGACATCTTTGGGGTCTGCCTTTCTGTCGAACACCCATTTTGACTTCTTATCGAAAATGATCAGTTCTTACCTCTCTCATCTCCTTACTGTCTTTTATAGGTGTTAAACACACCTATTCTAAAGTTAATAGACTCTCCCACCTATAATAAGTAGGAGTAGTAGTAGCAGTCGCGCAGTGAGTTGGTCAGCCAGTTGATGTCGGACGACCGTTAGTCGGATATTAAAGTATCAGCCACCACAACTAGATTACTGCGTCATTACCTATTATATCAAGTTCCTAACGTTTTGTACGTCGAACCTATTTTAGGACCGACTTAGTACAAATACAAGCCTCCACTGTGAAACCACTACATAACAACTTGGCGACGAGGGATTCGAACTCATACGGATGAAGAAAAACTTTTCGTACGCCATACAACATTGCCGACAGTATTCGGATTTATACGAAGGAAGAAAAACATTCGTACTCCATAACAATAGGCGTTCTTGCACATTGCTTCCTTTGTGTGCCATCTTCAATTTGTGATCCGCATATCTCTTAGCTCTGTGTCGTCATTTGTGAGTTCAAGGACTGTGCACTCGTTTTGAGTTTAATTAGGATTGCTTTTATGAATTATTCTAAAATTATTTGCATTCTTTGAAATTTTTGAAACCATGTCCCAGACAAGGATCATTACAAGGTATTTCACAAATGAGTGCATGAAAATGTCAGGTCTAGGGAATACAAACCATCTGGAAGTACTTTCCATTTTAGATATATGAATATTTTCTCCGACAGTTTTATGCCTTGAGAAAGAAGCTGTCTAAACACATAAATCCTTATTTTGATTTTCCCTAAAATAACTCTTTCTGCTCCATTGCCTCATTCAAACGATGCAGTTGCTTACTGTGGAATTGCATAGCAAGACTGTAACACGATCTCCAAGTATTCCTGATAAGAAACAAATATACGAAATAAAAATATTATGCATTTCATTCCGTATAATTTGTTGACGAAAGCTATAAAGCAGGACATAGTTTTCGAAGATTTTGTGTTCGACAAAAGCCTTTGGCTTAAGCATCAAATCACGTTGAAACCCCAGTTCTAGTACGATCAATGAATTTAAGAAATGTCTAGCCTGGTCACTAACAAGTTGCTATGTGTTAACTAGTAAGACGTTTATCACTAAACCGTTACGTCCAAGAAACAACATTTTATGGCTTTAAATAACCTGTAAAGGGTTGATAAGACGTAACAAACGAATCAATCAATCAATCAATAAATATATTCCCGTTGCCAAAGATGAACTTGTCCAAAAAGTAATTTCTTTTTTGTGTTGGAGCCGTAAAGAAGATATGTGTGCGATCGTATAACTATTAATCAGTTAGCAAGTTTGATTTGAAAAACGTTTGTATGTTTCTGCACGTTGCTCAAGAAGGATTTAGCCAAGCACCAGGTATATTTCTTTTATATTTTAGAGTGTTCGGAAATTCAAAATTGGGAAAATTAAGGATATTATTCCTCTATGTCCTTTTGTGTATAAATACAAGAAACAAAATAAAAAATAATATTCACATTTACATTAATGAATTTCCTGTTTATCTCATTTTCTTCATTATATATATATATATATATATATATATATATATATATATATATATATATATAAATTTAAATTTCACAAAAAGATAGATAGATAAATAGATAGATAGATAGATAGATTTGAGATGTCTGATATAGAAAGAAAGAAAGAAAGAAAGAAAGAATGAAAGTAAAAAACCAACACTTCGTGATAGTATTCACACCTTAAGTGACAATCTGAACATTTCCTAATTCTCTTAGAGGTGTGACTATATATTGGCTGCTTGAGGATTATATAATGTGGGGAGGGGAATACGTTTCTTCTATAGTTTTTTTTTTTTTTTTGTATTTATGAATTATAATTAGATTGTCTATAGGCCAAATCTTGACTTTGTTTACTTTATTTTGTTTTATTTTTTTAAATCTTTTATATTTCTTTTGTTTGTATATGTATTTTACAATTATTTTCGCTTAATTTCGTTTCTAATTGTATTTGAAATAAAATTTATAAAATATTTCATATCTTTTGCGAGTGTTGTGTTATTTGATTATTTTTGTTCTTAGATATTATTCGACGTCAGCAGCTTCTCAGTTTCCAGCAACTTTTTTCTTATTCCCCGATACAATATATATATATATATATATATATATATATATATATATATATATATATATATATTTATATAAGAACAGTAAGATATATTATCCGGTGTTCTTATAGATATTTTTATTTTTACAAAATAGTGCTCAATGTAAATTTACAGAGCATTAATATTATAAATTAATTGATTTAAAATATGTTTTTTTTCGCTACACAGTTCTAACCATGTTTCAATAATGGAAGCTACAAGCTTCGAAGTTAATTTTGTAATTAAAAACATTAGTTCAATTTCATCCTCAAGCGAATTTTGGAGTAACTTATTTTTAAATTTACTGAGTTTTAAAGGCACGGCCAAAATTCGAGTTTCAATTCCAGTTGGCTTCGTTATAGTCATTTACGTGCAACTCGGCTTAGGAGAGATATCAACACACCTGTTCCTACCTATGGGTTAATGGGTAAGACTTGTATCATTAAATCAATATTATTTCCCCTAAAAAAATCTTACAATCTTTAAATAAGCTGCCAAACATTGATAAACCTTAGAATGAGTCAATCCATCATATATAGGTGTGGATGAAAACTTCTATGAAAAATATAACTTTTCGAACTCTAAATTCTTTAAAAAAAAAAAGACAGCCATTTGTTAAAATAGCATTGTTTTACATCAAATCAGGAAATAAAAAATCACATAATTCTGTGATCGACAATCGTTTTTCTGGAAATGATATAAATCGTAGCTGCTGTCCTTTTCTCTTAATAACTTGAAGACAACCTATTTTTAGAAGGAAGATCAAGTATTACTTATGTAGTGATCATGAGATTAAGCTTGGCATACAGATAGTATAATTATACTCGCTTGAATCAAAGACTTCCTCAGTGACCGAGAAAGTTGCTTTTTTCCATGAATCTATTTCACTGCTCAATTCTGTATATATATATATATATATATATATATATATATATATGTGTGTGTGTGTGTGTGTGTGACGCGGGGGAATATGTATGGTGAGAAATGTAATCCATGAAAGTGCAGATGGTTAGAAAGTCGAATCGGCCATGTCTGTTGCGCTCACTTATTTTCACTAATATCCTTCCGAACACCATATATATCTTTTTTTCTTTTCTTTTTTTTTCTTAAAATCATCTATGGATTAAATAGTAGTCAAGTTCTATAATCTTGGTTGACACCTAATCAAGAAAAATATAATTTGAATTCGAAACAGGATGAAGACAACAGGGGACCTCTCCATTTCCCCTTCTAAGAAATCTTGTTAATTCACCGATAATAAGAAAGGATTTATGGATGGTCGTGTTCGCCTGTCCCGAAGGATCGTGCGAATTCTTTCTTCTTTTACTCTATGTAATTGTATAATATTGATATATAAGAAATCGCGTGAATTTTGTATGCTATTTATAAAATATTGCCCAATTCGTTTTTAACCCTGAATATTTGTTTTATTGAAGGAACATAATCTGTCATTTTGGTACAAATGCGCAAATTAAATTTAGCTACTTGAGTGAATGTATCTATTCGATATGGTTATTTCTAAGAAATCGTCTTGCATGCAAATGCTGTGTTTGGAGACGTACATCTTTTTCTCTCCAAGTAATTAATAAGAAAAATTTCAGAATGGGAGAAGAACTGCATTGGTGAATGTTAATTTCTGTTAAATTGCATTAAAACCTGGCTCAGATAGTCCCATTCTTTACAATAGAAATTACAGTATTGATATTCCTCTGTAAGGAAATCGAAAAAATTCGTTTGTTCACCTTAATTTTCTAGTGGATATTAAACTCAAGGTGGAATAAAGTTTTAAATACATTCACTGTTTTATGTACTTTACCCCTTCAGGATATGGACGATCATGGCTCTCTAGAAAGTCCCCTCTTTTATAACACTACGTAACGTTTACCATCTCTTTTTTTTCCTTGTTCTATCATCCAACTTTTCTATAATAACAACACATTTTGTTCCTTGATGAAATTCATTAATGCAAATGTGACGATTTTATTTTGTCTTTTGTATTTATACACACAGTCGTCTTAAAGTCCTCAAAATCCAGAGACGAATATGCAATGTGATTGGCCCTGATCTGGAATCTCGTTTACAGTCGATTTCACACAGACGTACTGTCGCTTCCCTCTGTCTTTTCTACAAATATCATCACGGTAGCTGCTCCGACAAGCTACTTTGGCTGGTTTACAAACTGCATGAATTTAAACGTGCAACTCGGTTGGCGTCTCACTCCTTGCCTTTCACTATCGAAACGGTTAAATATGAGCCGTCTCTTCTACTCCAATAGCTTCATGTCTCGCACTTCCCGTCTGTAGAACTCCCTTCCGCTTACTTGCTTCCCTTTTAGGTATAATCTCCAAATATTCAAATGCAATGTCAATCGACATCTCCAGAGGCCTTGATCTATTCCCCGTTCTTCTCTTTCCTCTATCAGACCTCTTTACTCTGGCTCCCACTCTCTGTAACTCCTTGCGTTCTAGTAGCACTCCCACCTTGCTTGGGGTGAAATGCTTAAAAAAGAGGAAAAATATACTTAATTATTCCAATTCTGTATTTCAGAACGCTCTAAAATATACAAGAAATATATATGGAAAAACCAGTAAGAACCTCCTATAATATTTCATTGATAATACTAAAAAGGCATACATATTCTACATCAACAAAAAATAGCAACAATAATAAGTGTTAACTCGATATATATAGATATATAATATTACCAATCAAAACGTTAAGTTTAACTATTCATAAGAATATTTTCTATCTTAATAATATCCAAATAGTTACGACTACATCGAAAACTATTATGGGTATGATCACAATCAAATATCCATAATAAAAATAAGCATGAAACAGGCATACGTAAAACAAACTTTCAATGCTGGTCTTTACAATATATTGGGGAAAACTGCAGAGATTATTAAAAAAATTTTCATGAAAACAAGAATGATCTCCTTATCCAATTTATTAATTATACATAGAAGTAATTTAAACCACAACATCGATCTCAAAAATATTATGCTTACCCTAGAAAAGTAATCATGGGTATATAGTACCCAGCGCCAATTTTCCTATTTTTTATTACAATTTTCAGTACCTGATTTAATTACCTTAATAATATGTTTTCCAGTACCTATTGATGTTAACTCAAAGTACGAAGTTTGAAGTGCCTGCAGGTGAAATATTTAAAATAAAGATTTATATTTAATATTTGTTTTTGATATTTTCAAAATCGGGTATGATATACTCATGGTTTGTAGAGGTGTAACTTTAACTGATGTTTAATATTCTAGTGTTAAAAAAGAAAATAACTTACTTTGGTCAAAAGTTATTCAAATTGCAATTATCAATTATTGCCAAAATGTTATTCAAATATTTTTTTTCAAATATTCTCTTTCTTTAAAGACATGGTCCTTTGTCAAACTAACATACATGACCATAAAGATTTTAAAAGCTTATACGAAATCTATTATCTCAGTAACGTTAAAATTACTGTATTAATACATGAAATTAAGCAAAAATAATATGAAAATAAATGGATAATAATTACATTAAAAGTAAGCTAGAATAGAATAAAAATCAACAAGCAGAACATTTAATCCCTTTGCTTTATTGGGCAATAAATCTTAAAAGTTGAAAACTTGACGATATTTTACTCCAAGTAACTTATGTATAAATAATAAAAATTACGGTCACGCCCAGATATATAAATGCAACTCAGCTTCGAGCATCGTACTGTCTGCAAGAAAGTCTCCCTGTCCATCTAGTTTCATTAGAAGCACACATTCACAAATCTAGATTCAGTAAGATTTTGTGTTCAGCGTACTAAACAAATGGTCATTCCAGGAAGTTCAGTTGGAATTACCGTTTTCAGAAAAAAAGAAACCGTATATTCTCAAGAGAGGCAGATATTTACTTATTTTTACTTCTCTCTTCGCTTGATCCAAATTTTTTCTCGATTCGTTCGGTCAGCACCGCATCTTGAGATTTTAATCTAGAAATACATGAAACCTTTTATTCCCCATAGTTCTTAGTAAATAACTTATTTCTCTCAATCTCCACTCGAAATTCAGTTTGACGTTTAATTAAAAAGAGTTAGGTGGTATTCCTATATCCGAAAATCTATATAACGCAATTAACAAGAAAAAGGCTATCCAAAATATACAATTGTATGTTACCAGGATTTGATCAATAAACATTAAGGTTAATATTGCAATTACTGAGAATGGCTCTCGGGTTTTCTAATAAATAACGATGTCTCAAAAGTTTTGTTGTTTAAATGGTTATTACAGTACTATAGGTCAGAGGTTGGGCCCAGTAAGCAGCTTTTATTTCCAGTGCGTATTTTTCTAGATTTCTTGTACAGTTCTCTTATTCAAAATGCTTATAAAGGAGATGCTCGAAAAAAAAAAAAAATAAAAAAAAAGGTTTGTTATCAAAAAGAATATGAATCAGGAAAAGTACTTTTATAGTCAGATTTCTCAAATACCTAATTTATATCATTTACTTCCTTGTGATCCTATCGTATACAAGAGTACAAACTGTTTCTTTTAAGTTAGCTTAAATTGCATCAAAGTTCGCGCTTGCTAATTCAAAGTGCACGTACCTTCTGAAAGTACTGAGAACACTCACTATCTATTTATTATACGATGCACACCAAATGTGTTTCAAAGGTTTTATTTATTTATTTGAACGTGCGAACACATACATCTACATGTAAAAAAAACAGCTGTAAAATTCTGTCTGTTGCCATTAGCGTCAGTATATACAAGATCATCCCATTTTTTCTGCTACGCGGGTGGGGGCATTTCTTCGGAAACATTGAATATACTTGTTATAAATATTTCCTCCTACCATGAATGACTGGTACCACCACCCAATCTTTTATGCAAGACTTGTACGGCTAGTTTTATGAATATCGGCGCGTTGAGGGAAAACGGTAAGCTGAGTTCTTTTTTCAGGTTAGTCGATTCGGATTACTTTTGCATAAATTTAATTGAGAAATCCCTCTTTCCTCCCTAAATTCGCTATGGGTTAAATAAGTTATACTGTAGACGGCTCTCCGGAAACGTAAAACAGTGAATTTTAAACTCGAATATATTTCCTAAGAATTCGCGGCGTTTCGAAAATGATAAAGAAAAAGTATATATGGAGAGCCATGATCGCCTACCTCCTGAACGGATGTAACAGTAAAAACAATCATAACATTCGGTTTTGTGTGAACAGAGAAGCTTTTGCAATGAGAGTCGATGTTTATTTATTTTTCCTACGAAGTCGACATTTAACTGTTTCTGGCCATAAATGATTAGAAATTTACTGCATCTATGCCATGTCGGTGTTACAAGCATTGATATTTGTGCCAGGAGACAGACTTGATCATCTGATTCATTTTTAACAATGTTTATCCTGTACTAACAGCATGGCCCGGCGTTGCCCGTGCTTGATTCAAAATTTGTACGACTCCTACAGCAATCGCTATCACTTGACTTAAAATATTTTTGCCCTTCCTTGCCTTTAAAAGAGTGCCCTTTGCCGTGCTGATGTTGCTACATGCTTTACTTCTTGCCTATCTCACACTGCGAATTTTTTCTAAGCTCTATACTAAACATTAAATCTGTTACGAAAAAAAACTAAACGAAATGAACACAAAACGAAAAGCTTTAAAAAAGGACTCGTATCTGGAAAACCGAATGCAAAAAGAATGTTAACAACAAGTACTTTTTCACACCCAACCCAGTTCTGTGGAATCAGAATCAACGTTGAGTTTCATCAAGCGAATAAGCCAATTGGAGTAAAGTGCCATGCAGATTTAAATTTTTCACACTTGTGACGAATGCAGCTATCGATTTTTTTATGCTAGTTAGCATTCGTGTGAGTCAGCTGTTGGCTCTTACGCTGGCTAATGGAATCTTCCTGCCTATTTGTGGCAGCCAGCTATAGGCTCTCACTCCAGTAGAAAATGGCCGGAAACTACATGAAAACTGCCGTAGAAGCATGCAAAAATCGATTATTTCCCCTATCAATGGGAGTTGGGAAATGCAAAGTCGGTCTAGGCCTTCCCACTAACTTGGAGCATGTGCATGTAAATTTGGGTGCAAATCCGTCGAAAATTACAGCCGTGCATTTGTTACACACACACACACACACACACACACACACACACACACACACACACAGATCCTGCCTTTTATAGATAGAGAGCAAGGGTTTCACTAATGTCTATAATTTTTTTTAAATAACCAGGACCGAATGTTCACAGAATAAACTAATCAAGAATGCCTATGTATTCTTTGAACTTATAATTCCCTATCAAACCAAAAGATTTCAATGAACCATACTCATTCTTGTTCTTTATACATAAAAGTTTTATTATTATTACTATTTACAGTTTTTCACTCAGTCTTCTTTTTTATGTACCGTGTCCCTTCGGGTTGTAGGCGATCAAGACCTCCATATCTTCCTGTCACTTATAGCTCTTAATAAGTTTTGACTTTTTTTTTTCTTTGTTATATTTCCAAAACTCTGTTTTACCATCCATTTGATCAGGCTCATCAAGTATGCCACGCGTTGCTGTCATCTGTCCCTCTTTCTTCAATCTGTTCCGTGAGTACCAGGTTTTCCAATCCCAGCTTTCTCATTACGTGTCCCACTAATTTCAACTCCCTCTTCCTGATTTTAAGAATGTTTTCTTTCTGTTTCCATTTTCTCCAAAGCCTCGTTGTTGCTCACATATTAATCCATGGTATCCTCAACATCTTTCAGTAGAACCATATTTCTGTTGCTGCAAGTCTCTTCGTCTCTTCAATAAAAAGCCCAATTGCCACTTATGTTACAGAGTGATTGGACGATGTCTTTGATAGTAGATAACGGTTAATCCGATACTTGGACAAGTGATGATCCTTGTGTTCGGGAACCATTTTCTGAGGTGTCTGTTTCCCAAAGTAGCGTCTCTTTGAAGAAAATTCTCCGAATGTATCTTCCTTATCACGAATAGAATCAGGAGAGACGATTCTTTGTTGTGTGCGTGATATGGCTGCTCATAGAAGTAAAGATCTGAACTGATGAAACCCTGTAATACAGCTTGTCAGAACAGTGTATATGTATTTGCTCAAAGCGGATCAGTCTGTCTGCCCATATCTTCACAATTTGAATGACCAATTTAACAATACTCATTAATGCTTTGTAATTTACGGATCATGTCTACATTTATAAGCTTTATTTTTATACCAGAATTATTGAAAACATGACAGATGTCGATGTATGATAATCGCTGTAAGAATACCAAACTAAATCTTTTATACGCAATATTGTTTATTCCTTTCTGGACTTCGTCAATTAATACCAACATAGAAGTGTATGGCATTGTGGGCTTTCCTCGAATGTGGATACTTCTTTTCACGAGAATGTGAAAAAAATTCTCTGATTTTTCTTCTCGTTTAGATAACTTCCTGTCACTTGACTGTTCCATTTGGACACACCTTAAGCTCAGCTGGGTCGACCATCTATTTAAATGCCATGTGTAGTCACTGATATCACGATAGGCACGATTCTACTTAGATAAACAGTGTATGTAGGCATCTTCCAAGTCATCTTTCGGATGCACCTGGCTTCTGTGATGCTCTGGTGTGACATATAATTCAAAGCCTACTTTGGTATGTCTTAGTGTGACTCAAGTAAATAGTGATGTTAATATAGATTAATTCTCTTAAAAGAGTTTTCTTATTGAAATTAAATTTCACTCAGATATCTGACTTACATGAAACACAGAACGCAAAAAACAATACTGAAAATGACGTGTAGCAAGTTTACTTTTTTATCTTCATAGCAAATTCTTTGCGAAAACCTCGAGGTTAGACAGTCTCGTCTTCAAAATAATTTGAATAAACAGAGAACCATAATCTTCTTTGCTAAGAAATTTTAACAAAATAAGACTTAATGGGATGTTTTAAATCTTCAGAAAATTTTTCTTAAGTGCACATGAGGCTGCATAACAAAAAGTACTTTAACCCATCACCAATACATTTACAATGCTCTTCTTCTTCTTCTTCTTCTTCTTCTTCACCACATCCTCCTCCTCGCTTTCTATTACGCCCAATGTCATGTGTTTGTTTTATTTATTTTAGAAAATAATAACA
>CAHIKZ030000125.1:0-5000 GCA_903632075.3 Acanthosepion pharaonis | reverse complement strand
TTTTTGTTTTCTTTCTTCGTTTCCTTCTTTCACTTTCAATTTTGCTTCTATTCTTCATCTTCAAAAATTTCCACTGAATCTTGTTTTCTTTTTATTTTTAGCCTATTGTTTTTTTCTTCTTATAATTTCTTTTACATTTTTATTTTTTACAATATTTCCACAATATTTTTCATTCCATACGCGTAATTATTCGATCAACATTGCTCAACAACACGCAGTACTTGATCGGGACTGCCCAACTGCGAACTGTAAACACAAGTAGAAGAAAGGAAAAAAATATATGCTCACTTATTTGTTAAAACTTGGAGTAGCCTTTGATGTGAACTGCACTCGGCAAATACAACTTGGTTTTCTGGTTTCTGAGCAGCCGATATCAAGCGCCATTTTGTTGGCGAGCGTTCAGAGCAAACAAATGCAAGAAAAGGATATTTCCCAGCACCTGTGCCGACATATTTATGGGATTGATAATGATGGCGCCACTATAATGGAGAGACCCACTCGTAAATTTCTGTTGCTGCAAGTGAACGCGTACAGACTAACCAAGGCAATATGAGAACAAACAAAGAATAAGACAAGTAAAATATAATAAAGGAACTTATTTTGGGCCAAGGAAGGAAATTGTTCTTTAAGACATCACTGTCAATTTGGACAGTCATGTTCGACAATCATGATTCTTTTGTCGCATCTGCACATCCAAGGGCGTAATTCTGTCACAAGTTCTCTTACACACAAACTTGAAATTATACTCTATTGCTATAAAGAAATCCAAAGGCAAATGGTGGAGTGTGGTTTATGTTAAATGCATGTTTAATCTTTAGATATTTAGCCATATCTAAAAACTTTTGCAATGACAAGTTTAAATCTCATTCAGTTTAATTAAAATACGTTTATTTTTGTGTACATATAGAATGTGTAAAGTTGTAAAATAATATGCACATAGACTATAACCTATTACACAACATGCTACCTCCAAATGCAGTTACTAAAATGTGTTAACAACTGTAACAATTAATTGTGAAATTTACATATTTAATCCAAGAGTTTTCAACGCCATCTCTTCAACAATAATAGAAACATTTTAGGAGGATTTTACATTTTAATTAAATTTTTTCTTTTTTTTCTACAATCAGTCAACCGTAGTACACCGGATAAAAGTCATCATCATCATTTCTTTGTTAAGTTTCGTCAGAACAGGGATGTACACTATTTATATTATGACTATTTATGATCTTGGCTTTTCCATAACTTCCTGTCCTTTATAGCACTAAGCAACATTTGGCACATTACTATTCATCACTGCTTTTGCTATGCCATACATTGGAACAAATTAATTGAGAATGTTGCTCAGTTTCCATCTACCCATTCTTCATTCAATACGCCCTATGACAATTAGTTTTTCCAAGACGTCTTTCCTCTTATGCGTCCTAGAAATTTCAACGATCTCATTCTGATTTTATCTGGGAGGGTATCCATCGTTCCCATTTTCTTTAGGACTTCCATCTTGCTGACGTTTTCTGGCCATGGTATCATGAACATCAGTATGTGTAACATATCTCGGTCCCTTCCATTTTTTTCTTCATCTGTACGGGAATGTACAAACCGTTCCTGCCATACAGGGTGATCGTTATTGCACAACAAAATTTCCGACAGCTTAATAATGCGTTTAATCTCTAGACAGAATATTTTGCTATTATGATTCACCTTTTAAACTGTATATCACATTTTCCGTGGATTTAAAATCGTGGTTTAATAACCTTAAGAAAAGGAACGGCGTTCAGTGTTTAAATAAATGTCCTCTCTTCTTTATTCAACGCAAAACAAAACCAGAAATCAGTAAAAGTGCATATCTGCACCAATGCCACAGCCAATTTAATCTAAACAATCAGTATACTGATCTCAGACAAAAGTTTCTAATAATTATTAATATTCCACATGATGTACCGGTGATAACCTTCTTACTATCTTACTACAATCGAATCCGATAAATCTCCTTGCTTCTCAATTTTAATTAAATCTGAAAGATATCTGGATCCGTCCCAAAATATAACCACATTCCCCTTTTTGTATTTGACGATCAATTGCATAGAATTCCATTAAACGCTTCGAGATATTGTGTGGAAAAACAAACAAGCAAAGAAGATCAGAAAAAATAGAGTGGATACAGAAATTCTTTACAACTTGATTAAAAATGGATTTATTTCGAGAATCGAAAACGAAGAGATTGTTGCAAAATCCAGAAGAGCCGCTAAAATTTTACTTGCAGAGAGCATGCGCTATTGTGGTGATGTGGTGATGGATGTTGCAATGATTATTTTCAGGGCAACATTTTTACTTTCACAACGTTATGGTAATATTGCAACCTGATCTATTATAAAATGTTTCATATTAGTAAAATAACATCAAAATAATTTTTTATTCATTTAAAAACATGTCTAGAAGATAATCATTTTGTTCTCATTTTTAAAATTAAGAATAGCATGTTCTAATGACTTACTGGAAATTATTACCAATTTCTTGTTTATGTCACTTTACAAAGCAACGTTTTTACAAAGGTAGAATGTAAAGCTGCGGTCGTGTTGAGAGATGGCAGAAAAAAAAAACGATTTTACAATCTGAGGGTAACATTTTGAAATCACAATAAAACAACTAATTAATTCTCGTTTGATCACTGAAGGTAAACATTGTCTGGCCTTGTCGATACCTAGATTTGAGATCGTCTCAGAACACGTGGTGTTGTAAGCAGACTCCTACAACCCGAAATATTGTTCTGTTTATAATAAACCACAAATGGTTGATAAACCGTAAAAACACAAATCAATCAATCAACTGGGTAATATTAGAGGAACTTTATTTTGTAGGTAGAATCCACAGTGGAAGCACTATTATATTTAATGAAAATCAAAAGGAATTATTTCTCGCAAACAACTGGAATCTAAGCTGTTTCCATGAAAGGCTATAATGAGTAATTTGCTCGTTTAAATTTCAAATTAGAAGAATATAACTCTCTAGGATCGGACGTAGATTGCTGATTTTACGTCCTGATCACACACATATGCTTTTTAAAAAGCAATACTGCAAACAACCACGAAACTAGTAAGAGATGTGCTTCTAAATGCGATTAATCACGTTTAAACGATTGTTTTACTGCATGCAGGACACCGTGAATTTTTCAACTGCCCCAACACTTTCAAGATATCGAACAATTTCTCGAAGTATTCATTGAATCAAAAGCTGAATCGATTTTTCTCAGGTTTTAAGATTGCATAATTTCATAGAAAACCGGGGAAAATGCTTTGATTATATCTTAATTATACTACAAATTTCTTTTTAAAAAATGTGGCTGGAATATTTCCATTAATCTAATATAATTTATATTTAAAAAAAAGCATTTATATCATATTTATACAATGGGAGATGTTAATTAAGAAAAAGATGCTTTGATGAATATCAAGAGTTTTGATTACTTTCCGAATAATTATTAATCTTTCTTGTTAATGCATTTTCTGTATCACAAAATATTATACGAATTACCAACTTCTGTATTCACGAACGCAGCCGTGTCATCGATTTTTTAATACATCAAAAATCATACCAGTGCCAAAAAAAGACAAAACAGGATTTTAGAGTCGCATTCACTGACACATTCTTATTAAGAAAATTAATTAATATTATTCTGAGAATATTGCCCTAACACCAAAATATCCACATCTGGTTCAAATCGCTATGAACAGACGGATAGGGGGAAGGAAAGAGAGAGATAAAGAGAGAGTCTAGAAAAGAATTGATTAATGGATATCACCAAACTGAAGTAGTTATTAAGAGCCAATGATATGAAGAGGCTGCTGAAACACACTGATATAAATGAAGATAGACAGGAAAATGACAATATATATATATATATATATATATATATATATATATATATATATATAGATGATAGATAGATAGATCTGAACAGAATGAGATAGATAGATCTGAACAGAATAGATAGATAGATCTGAACAGAATGAGATAGATAGATAGATAGATCTGAACAGAATGCGATAGATAGATAGATAGATCTGAACAGAATGAGATAGATAGATAGATCTGAACAGAATGAGATAGATAGATAGATAGATCTGAACAATAGATAGATCTGAACAGAATGAGATAGATAGATAGATAGATCTGAACAGAATGAGATAGATAGATAGATAGATCTGAACAGAATGAGATAGATAGATAGATAGATCTGAACAGAATGAGATAAATAAATAGATATATAGATAGATAGTAATGTTCGTTTGAATTTTATGAAATATTTATATCAAAACAGTTTTTCAATAAGATAGATTTCAAAAGTTCAACAATTTGTATTTCCAATATAGATTGGCGAAGAGGGGTCTAGAAATGCCATTATTTTCTCTTCGAGTTATATATGTTATCCATTTTAGTTGTTGCGGCTGTTGGAATGTTTCATTTGCAATGTGGTATGATCTTTGTAATTTGAAGCGCCAGTCCACAATGTTCCTAGAAGGATATTCTTTGCTAAGACATACAGACTTCATTTGAACCTTTGTTTAACCATGGACTTGAGAAAGATTTTTGTATACACTAGGTTATTTCATAACTAGATTTATAACTAGAAAGAAAGAAAGAAAGAAAGAAAGAAAGAAAGAAACAAACGGGTTACAATAGATGTGAAAGGATTTGCATAGATTTGAATAGGATTTGATAGAAATAATTTAAAGGACTAAGATAGGTAGATAGATAGATAGATAGATAGATAGATAGATAGATAGATATGAAGAAACCGAGAGAGAGAAAAAGAGACAAATAGCAATTTCTAAGCAATTCGGGGATTTATTTATATTTTGAGTTTAAAATAATAATAACGTTAAATAATAACGCTCAACGTAATATAATATCAGAGTATAAATAGATCCATTAGAAATTCCTTAGTCTACATTTTGGAATCGAAAATAACGCCTATATGAGATTTGATATATCGAAATATA
>CAHIKZ030000124.1:1130000-1191890 GCA_903632075.3 Acanthosepion pharaonis | reverse complement strand
CCAAGCCGTACAACATGCCATTTCCAAATTTCTGGCGGAGTGATTGCGTCATGGTGCTCTTTTTTCACAGATGGTGCGACAATTTACCCATCGCACTATATATATATATATATATATATATATATATATATATATATATATATATATATATATATATGTTATAGTCCGGTTCCTTGTACCATGGTGATGGTCAAGGGTACAACAAATAAAGAAGAACTCGAACACGGATATGGAATAACACAGATATATTACAAACAGGAATATATAAAGAGAAGTAGAAAGTGTTAGTACGAACAATCAGGTTTAGTGGTAATTGTCTGAACGCAACTCTGTTTCGGACTGCCTCCGACTGGACTGACTGACTCGCTTGCTCGGACTGACAGACTGCTGACGGACTTCACTCCAGACTTCAGACTGAACAGTATTTAGTCACCCTCCCCCACGAGGGCATCGTGTGGCAAAAGGCCAGTTTAACGTGGGATCTCCAAGCCCGTGGGATCGGCCAAAAATATGCCCTTTGAATCCGTATAAACGAGTTCAGGGTCGGTTTACCTCCCCGAAAGAGACTCCGCCCTTTTGGCGTAGCCTCGTTCGGGTTCCTCCCTGCCCGAAGGCAGAGAGTTCAACCGATCAGTCGGTCAGCCGGTCGTCCGACTTCAGACTGAACCCTCTGCTTCTTCTTGAGGCGCAGTATTTATTACGTATGGAATAGTCCATTATGTTATTATGGGTCAGGTACCATAACATATATATATATATATATATATATATATATATATATATGAAGAAATATAGTTTTAGTTTTAAGGTGTGCTATATTTATCGGCTAAAATGGTCAATATCAGAGATAGAGCGTATTTAAATAGAAATATAAAAGTGAACATTGAAGTCAACACTCAGAGGCGACACACTGTTTCATGCTAGGCGCAATCCTCAGAGCGGCCTTGACTTCAATGTTCACTTACATATATATATATATATATATATATATATATATATATATATATATATTCTTAGGGGTAATGAACTTTATTATGGAAAAAAAAATAGTCGACCGGTTTTGCCCTCACAACAGAGCTGGAATCAAGGGAATAAATCTCATAATATAAAATATAAAATACATGTAATGTATTAAAAGCGGAACAATCACATTACAATAACGTCAGTTCCTTAACAGATATTCTCTCTGTTTACAGAGGGAAGGCTGTCTGGACTTGACATACATTGTTTCTAATGTTTTCAAATGTAAAAAAGAATGATCACGACTAATGATGGTAAAAGAGTTAATGCTAAATTTGGTGGCACACTTTGGATTATTTATACAATGCTCAGCAATAGCAGAACTATATGTATTGTTGACCATATCACCAACATAGAATGTACCATTCCTAATTTTCCTAGGTACGTGTTGATGTATTCTCGTGTCTAGCCGTAGAGTAGTTCTAACTAGGTAGTCGGCTCCGCAACTACAACTAAATTGATAAATGACATTGGTAATATGATGCAGGGTAGAACGTCCTTTTGGGTAGATAGCCATGCAGACCTGGTAGAAAAGACAAAATGTACATTAGCCGAAAAATAAAAATTTTCAACTACAGATCTAATCTGAAAAAAATTTCCACATATTGTACCCAACCAAGGCAAACGCAAATATATAAGGCACTTAGTAGCAGTACTCGGTTTAAGTTTAGAAAGATTAATAATCGACTTAATTACATCCAATGAGTACCCATTATTAGCTAAAGTTTTGGCAATTCTTTTTAACTCATCATCCAATTTAGATTTTCAGCACATCATTAGAGCTCTCTGTGTTAAGGTACTGATTAACTTTTTCTTTATCTTTGTTGGGACAGAACGCATCCCACAGAATGTATAGTTCGGTAAAGGTTGGTTGGCGGTAAATTTGTAGAGGACCGGTGGGATGAAGAGGTGGAAAAAACACGTGCGTTTATATTTTCTGCTAGATGAAGGCCGATGTACAATAGAATGTTGGACTTGGATTAAGTCCAACTGAAGATAAAGAAGACAAACAAACAAGACAGATATATATCTGTCTCTGTGTGTGTGTATGTGTGTGTGTGTGTGTGTGTGTGTGTGTGTGTGTGTGTGTGTGTGTGTGTGTGTGTGTGTGTGTAACGAATGCACGGCCGCAATTTTCGACGGATTTGCACCAAAATTTACATGCACATGCTCCAAGTTACTGGAAAGGCCAAGACCGACTTTGCATTTCCCAACTCCCATCGATAGTGAAAATAATCGATTTTCATGCTTCTACGCCAGTTTTCATGTAGTTTACAGCCATTTTCTACTAGCCAGAGTGAGAGCCTATAGCTGGCTGCCACGAATAGGCAGGAAGATTCTATTGGCCAGCGTGAGAGCCAACAGCTGACTGACACGAATGTTAACTAGCATGCTAGCATGGAAAAGAAATCGATAGCTGCATTCGTCACAAGTGGGAAAAATTTAAATCTGCATGACACTTTACTCCAATTGGCTCATTCGCTTGCTTAAACTCAACGTTGATTCTGATTCCGCAGAACTGGGTTGGGTGTGAAAAAGTATTTGTTCTTAACATTTTTTTTTCATTCGGTTTTTCCAGTTACGAGTTCTTTTTTTAAGCTGGTCGTTTTGTGTTCATTTTGTTTAGTTCTTTTTTCGTAAAAGATTTAATGTTTAGTATAGAGCTTAGAAAATATTCGCAGTGTGAGATAGACAAGAAGTAAGGCATGTAGAAACATCAGCACGGAAAATGGCACTTCTTTAAAGGCAAGGAAGGGCAAAAATATTTTAAGTCAAGTGATAGCGATTGCTGTATGAGTCGTACGATTTTTGAATCAAGCACGGGCAACGCCGGATCATGCTGCTAGTATATATATAAACACATGTATGTCTTAACAACAAATTACAAAGCACATAGACAGTTACCATTGTGTTTGTGTGTGAACATTTGTGTGTGTGTGAACGTTCGTGTTTTGGAGAAGTTCGTAAGAGTTCATATTGTGGTGAATGTTCGTACGTACGTGTATTTTGGTAATGTTCTTTAACGTCAGACCGCAAGGTCAAGACGATAATTCTCTGGGACTACATTTTGCAGCAAGAATAAAAAAGAAAGAAGAGAAAGAATTGCCTCACCTGCACGCGAGGTGGGATGCGGCCCGAGGCCTGAGGGAAAAAAAGTCGAGGCCAGAAGTCACCCAATATTTATAGTATGGAGAGAGAGACCCCTGGTGAAGAATTAAGGGGGGAGCTAACTCCGACAAATTGATGTGATGTAACCAAATGGACTTCTAGTTACTAACACATCCTAAAAAGATAAAGTGGAATTGGTTGTATGTCATTAAGTAAAGAGAAAACATTTTAGCGTTCATTACATCCTCAAAGAGGCAAAAATGTGTCATCACCATAACGATGATATATGAACGGTTTGGCAGTTCCAGAAAAGAGATGATTTTCATGGAAACCGATAAAAATATTTGCCAAAGTCGGTCCCAGGATTGAACCCTTAGAGCAGGGGTCGGCAACTCATTTGACCCCACGGGCCGGATCGTGTTATAATAACGGGACGCGGGCCGGACGAATGTCATTAAGGAAAAATTAAGGAAAAGTTACATATGCAGACCCCTGTCAACCTAAATATTTAAAACCATAATGAAAATAAACATTGAGAAATCAGAAAAACAAAAGAAAATCTAAAATTAAAAAACACCTAACAAAAATTACTTTTCCTCAAGGAACGTCAAAATACTTCAATGTAAAAAAAATCAACCGAAGTGAAATTACGATGTCTAGGTTTGAAACTGTTATTGAAAATTGTTCCACAAACGAACCACACACACACACACACACACACACACATCAAACAAAAAACGAAGCACATATACCCATACATACGAGTACAAATAGTTGTAAACATATACACTTACGTACGTACACATGCGGTATCATCCACACATTCATGAGGCATGTATGTATAATGCGCGTATGTTTAAGTGTCTTCAGATTTCTGCTACCTCGCATGTCAGTCCCTCCCTGGCCTCTTTCACTTTATCGTTCCTTTCGCTTCTGTTATCTTTTAATGTAGCCAAGGGTCATAACAAATATGTATCCATTATTTGACATTAAACCTAGGCAACGCAACTTGGTAAAATAAGACTCATGAAAGATAACTGGTAGATAGTCTAATTCGAAAGCCTCGTCTCTCATATTAAAAATAGTGTCATTGGTAATCATGCTCGCGGGCCGGTCAAAATGCCTTCGCGGGCCGGATCCGTCCCGCGGGCCTTAGGTTGCCGACCCTTGCCTTAGAGACTCCATCGATTTGCCTATACATTGTGTTATTGAAACTAAATTCCACAGACGCAACAGCAAATCTAATTAACTCAACAAATACATTTTCCTGAATGGCAGGTGCAGATATCAATTGTTTCTGAAATATGGACACAGGTTGTTAATGTCAAACGAACATATAAATTTATTAGTCAAATTAGAACTTTGGATATCTTTTGCCAAAGAATATGAATCTTTTATGCAATAGTGTGTCAATCCATTTGGCAACCTTGTGTTGAGCTGACCCCACCGTAGACAGAATTGGTCTTAGTTGAGTACCTGCTTTATGGGTTTTAGGCAAACCATATAGACGGGAATGAATAGAGCCCGAAGGCCTAATTTCACTGGCTATGTCAGAAGGGCGGACACTACTTTTTACTTATTTGACTAATTTTCTCTGGAATTCATTTTTCATTGTTACAGGTGATTCATAAATATGGACCTAAGTTAACAAATTTTGATGTATCATTCGAGAATGTTATCATTTTATCAACGTAATCACACTGATTGAGTAGAACGACTCCTGAACCTTTGTCAGGCATGGCGATTACTAACGATTCATTCTGACACAGTGCTTTAATAATAGAATAGTGTTCTCTGTGTCATTTAAAGACAGAACATGAAATAGGTGTTCTGGCCTAGCAATGTGCAAGATCATCAAATCTGGCTTTGAGGGCCCTACCTCTGATCACAGAAACAGGTTTGACTCTCGCTATTTGGGTATGTCTATTTCCGTTAAAATTTATATTGTTGGCTCCTCAAAAATTAATTTCAGTTGAGCTCTCTGGGGAGGAGGTGTGGGTTGGTAAACAGTGACTATTATAGCTATATAGCGAGACTCTTGGCAAAAGCGAATTGAGTCACTGTCGGTCACTGGGCGTATTTCTAAAAATAAATGCGCTAAAATCCATCTCCATCCATCCTACCGTGCGCCGACGGCTTAACGGTTAGAATCTCCGACTGACACAAATTCAGTTGGGTTTCGATCCCAGCTAGAGGCAACCGGATGTCTAGCCACACTGATGAGCTGCGAAACAGTCTGTCTGTGGATGACGTTATATATATATATATATATATATATATATATAATAAAAAAAGGATCAAACACTAATATTCCATGGTTATAATTTATTATATTTTATTTCTTTATAATCTTCTCAGGATTATCGGTGCAGCTATAACTTAGTTTTTATGTGTTTCTGTTAAATATTTTACTAGGTAGGTTACTTTTAGGAAAATTTTTATCAAATAAAGGGAGAAACTTCTGGCGTAACCTACGATTCTATCCTTGATTTCAACGTACTTGTAACCATTATTTTTTTTGAAGCAGTATTATAAACACCGCAGTATTTATTAAACACATCTTTGTCAGATGAGTTGTTGCTAATCCTACATTCTATAGATGAGGGTATATATTTGATTAGAGATGGAGGTTGGTTTGAACTGGGGTGAATATATATTGGGTAGCATTATTTTTCACATAAGGTTGGAATTCATTAACAAGATCTAACGCAACATTAAGAAAATCAAGTCGTTTAACATTAGTAGCTACCTTAACCTTAACATTTAAGGTTTTAATTCCCTATGAATCATTTTCCTTAAATTGCCAACCTTAATTTTAATTGAATTTTTTTTTATAAGACTATCATCTCTGTATAGCCCTATACTATAAATATTAACATCATCATAAGCGCTAAGATTATATAGGATAAATAAACCCACCAGGTCTGAAGACATGCAGAATCTAATGATCCCATAGAGATATCAAAGTTTTTAACACATATATAGATATGTTTCAATGAAAACCATAGCTGTGCTCTGTGGTTTTTACTGCAACATGCTGAGCGGAGCTTGGGAGAGAGCACATTATCTGACATGATCAACATTTTGAACAAGGCCTGTACACTCAAACCCTCGGTCACGATGACCTTCAACATGCGTGCTAAAAACTAAATCACGCGCCCATTAAGGTATACAACGTAAAACGAAAACATAGTATGCTACCTTTGTAGGTGTTGAATAAACACAAATATGCCTGAGCAGGCGTCAGCAATAGAGGCTGACAAGCATACTCGAATACGAAATGCCAGCCATAACTGGCCTGGGGATTAATTTTCCTAGTGAGGAAACGAGACACGTCTTGTCATTATAACTTCCTGTGGATGAAGAGAAAAAGTGTGTTTTTTTTTTTCTTATATGGCTTCAAACGACTTCACCTATCGGGAACAACGAGGGTATTTTTATCAAGTTTCATTAATGTCACGCCCACAAAAAATCTATAGGTGAGGTAAAAAAAGAGAAGCCGTTACAAATATTAAACTTTAACACATTAAAACTGAATACAATGTGTAAATATTTCGAGGACATAATTTATTCTTTTTCAGATATTTCGTTTTCAAGCGTGCAATTTCCCTCTCTTTACATTACGATATTGTATACAATGTCCTGGTCCACGAACAAAGACTGTCCGGGTGAATAAACTAAATATGAGGATATTCTGTGAAACGATTATAAGCCACAAATTTAGCAAAACTATATATATATATATATATATATATATATATATATATATATATATATATATATATATATATATATATATATTGTTCCAGGTTGAGAACTGGCTAGCTGCCCTTGATGAAGGTGAAAGGTGTCTCTCTGAGCTCTGATAGCAATCCTTTTAGTGTTGGTTACACGATAAAAAGTGTTCAGATGGGAAGGAAAACACATGATAGCATAACCCAGTCATTATATTGCATCTGTCTGCCGAGAGGTGTGTACTGGCTGGTATTGACTGTTATCCGGAGAGGTTATACTCCGCGATAATAACACATGAGGAGTGTCGTTCGGAGTTTCCGTGGCAAGACTTTTGCACCGTTACTTTTTTTTTATCGACAGATGCAAAAAGTGTGGATGCCTTCAGCACTTTAAACAAATCATTGTGTTGTTTTTCTGACAACTACATCTAATTAGTTCCACACATATCCGGTTACTGCGAAACATTTCGACAAAACATCATCAAATTCATCTTGGCACTATACGAACTCTCCAGGACAACAAGTCAGCACCAGAAAGAAAAACAGCTCTGGTCGCATTGGAGTTAAACAAGTACAACATTGATATAGCTGCACTGAGAAGTAACCATCAGTCGACTAAGTGAAAATGAGAAAGCAAAATAAGACATCTAACAGTGTTCCTGCTGCACTTGGATACAATACATTCTCCTGTACTGTTTGTGGACTTGTGTGCAATTCTCGAGCCGGTCATGCTCGCCATAGACGTGCAGATAAGTAATTCGTGATCGTCGTAACCTCATACGTCGAACTCGACGGGAGAGTCCATCATATATATATATATATATATGTATATATATATATAGTTTATGCAAAACTAGGTAATCCGTATGGTAGACCCAAGAAGGTGGTGAAATACCTTATTACATGGAACCATAAAGTGGTCTGTTTTATTCAAATATATATATATATATATATATATATATATATATATATATATATATATATATTAAAAATATACATATACCTACGTTTAGGGTGCGGCTTAAGTTTCTATTGTCCTCATCTTTGTCGCCATATTTATCATAACGTTTCGGCCGTTGTAAGCTCCGGCATTCTACAGGTGGTTGGAATGTCAAACTGAACCCTTTATTTCGCTCACTGGGGTAGACTTTTCTAGTTCCACGTGCCATGTTTAATGGATGTCAGTTATTAGTTATCTCCTGTTAATTCCCCTCTTCTGCCTAAACTGGGTATTGAACTCACACTCTTTGGGTCCTTTTTCTTAATACTTTGTTTAGATTTTCGAAGACATGAGGATATTGTCCAGCATTCACTGCCATATAGGAAGCTTGATATTACATATAAGTTCATCACTCTTTTCTTTCTTTCTAACGAAATCTTCGTGTTTCTTAATACTTTGTTTAGCTTTTGAAAGATATGAGGTGATTGTCCAGCATTCACTGCCATATAAGAGGATTGATATTACATAGACGTTCATCACTCTTTTCTTTGTTTCTAACGAAATCTTCCTGTTTCTTAATACTTTGTTTAGCATTTTGAAGACATGAGCAGATTGTCCAGCATTCACTGCCATATAGGAGGATTGATATTACATAGAAGTTCATCACTCTTTTCTTTCTTTCTAACGAAATCTTCCTGTTTCTTAATACTTTGTTTAGCATTTTAAAGACATGAGGAGATTGTCCAGCATTCACTGCCATATAGGAGGATTGATATTACATAGAAGTTCATCACTCTTTTCTTTCTTTCTAACGAAATCTCCCTGTTTCTTAATACTTTGTTTAGCTTTTGGAAGACATGAAGAGATTGTCCAGCATTCACTGCCATATAGGAGGATTGATATTACATAGAAGTTCATCACTCTTTTCTTTCTTTCTAACGAAATCTTCCTGTTTCTTAATACTTTGTTTAGCTTTTCGAAGACATGAGGAGATTGTCCAGCATTCACTGCCATATAGGAGGATTGATATTACATAGAAGTTCATCACTCTTTTCTTTCTTTCTAACGAAATCTTCCTGTTACTTAATACTTTGTTTAGGTTTTGGAAGACATGATGGGATTGTCCAGCATTCACTGCCATATAGGAGGATTGATATTACGTAGAAGTTTATCACTCTTTTCTTTCTTTCTAACGAAATCTTCCTGTTTCTTAATACTTTGTTTAGCTTTTCGAAGACATGAGGTGATTGTCCAGCATTCACTGCCATATAGGAGGATTGATATTACATAGAAGTTCATCACTCTTTTCTTTCTTTCTAACGAAATCTTCCTGTTTCTTAATACTTTGTTTAGCTTTTCGAAGACATGAGGTGATTGTCCAGCATTCACTGCCATATAGGAGGATTGATATTACATATAAGTTCATCACTCTTTTCTTTCTTTCTAACGAAAACTTCCTGTTTCTTAATACTTTGTTTAGCTTTTGGAAGACATGAGGAGATTGTCCAGCATTCACTGCCATATAGGAGGATTGATATTACATAGAAGTTTATCACTCTTTTCTTTGTTTCTAACGAAATCTTCCTGTTTCTTAATACTTTGTTTAGCTTTTGGAAGACATGAGGAGATTGTCCAGCATTCACTGCCATATAGGAGGATTGATATTACATAGAAGTTCATCACTCTTTTCTTTGTTTCTAACGAATTCTTCCTGTTTTTTAATACTTTGTTTAGCTTTTGGAAGACATGAGGAGATTGTCCAGCATTCACTGCCATATAGGAGGATTGATATTACATAGAAGTTCATCATTCTTTTCTTTCTTTCTAACGAAAACTTCCTGTTTCTTAATACTTTGTTTAGCTTTTGGAAGACATGAGGAGATTGTCCAGCATTCACTGCCATATAGGAGGATTGATATTACATAGAAGTTCATCACTCTTTTCTTTGTTTCTAACGAAATCTTCCTGTTTCTTAATACTTTGTTTAGCATTTGGAAGACATGAGGAGATTGTCCAGCATTCACTGCCATATAGGAGGATTGATATTACATAGAAGTTCATCATTCTTTTCTTTCTTTCTAACGAAATCTTCCTGTTTCTTAATACTTTGTTTAGCTTTTGGAAGACATGAGGAGATTGTCCAGCATTCACGGCCATATAGGAGGATTGATATTACATAGAAGTTCATCACTCTTTTCTTTGTTTCTAACGAAATCTTCCTGTTTCTTAATACTTTGTTTAGCTTTTGGAAGACATGAGGAGATTGTCCAGCATTCACTGCCATATAGGAGGATTGATATTACATAGAAGTTCATCATTCTTTTCTTTCTTTCTAACGAAATCTTCCTGTTTCTTAATACTTTGTTTAGCTTTTGGAAGACATGAGGAGATTGTCCAGCATTCACTGCCATATAGGAGGATTGATATTACATAGAAGTTTATCACTCTTTTCTTTGTTTCTAACGAAATCTTCCTGTTTCTTAATACTTTGTTTAGCTTTTCGAAGACATGAGGAGATTGTCCAGCATTCACTGCCATATAGGAGGATTGATATTACATAGAAGTTCATCACTCTTTTCTTTGTTTCTAACGAATTCTTCCTGTTTTTTAATACTTTGTTTAGCTTTTGGAAGACATGAGGAGATTGTCCAGCATTCACTGCCATATAGGAGGATTGATATTACATAGAAGTTCATCATTCTTTTCTTTCTTTCTAACGAAAACTTCCTGTTTCTTAATACTTTGTTTAGCTTTTGGAAGACATGAGGAGATTGTCCAGCATTCACTGCCATATAGGAGGATTGATATTACATAGAAGTTCATCACTCTTTTCTTTGTTTCTAACGAAATCTTCCTGTTTCTTAATACTTTGTTTAGCATTTGGAAGACATGAGGAGATTGTCCAGCATTCACTGCCATATAGGAGGATTGATATTACATAGAAGTTCATCATTCTTTTCTTTCTTTTCTTTTAACGAAATCTTCCAGTTTCTTAATACTTTGTTTAGCTTTTGGAAGACATGAGGAGATTGTCCAGCATTCACGGCCATATAGGAGGATTGATATTACATAGAAGTTCATCACTCTTTTCTTTGTTTCTAACGAAATCTTCCTGTTTCTTAATACTTTGTTTAGCTTTTGGAAGACATGAGGAGATTGTCCAGCATTCACTGCCATATAGGAGGATTGATATTACATAGAAGTTCATCATTCTTTTCTTTCTTTCTAACGAAATCTTCCTGTTTCTTAATACTTTGTTTAGCTTTTGGAAGACATGAGGAGATTGTCCAGCATTCACTGCCATATAGGAGGATTAATATTACATAGAAGTTCATCACTCTTTTCTTTGTTTCTAACGAATTCTTCCTGTTTTTTAATACTTTGTTTACCTTTTGGAAGACATGAGGAGATTGTCCAGCATTCACTGCCATATAAGAGGATTGATATTAGATAGAAGTTCATCACTCTTTTCTTTCTTTCTAACGAAAACTTCCTGTTTCTTAATACTTTGTTTAGCTTTTGGAAGACATGAGGAGATTGTCCAGCATTCACTGCCATATAGGAGGATTGATATTACATAGAAGTTCATCACTCTTTTCGTTCTTTCTAACGAAAACTTCCTGTTTCTTAATACTTTGTTTAGCTTTTGGAAGACATGAGGAGATTGTCCAGCATTCACTGCCATATAGGAGGATTGATATTACATAGAAGTTCATCACTCTTTTCTTTCTTTCTAACGAAATCTTCCTGTTTCTTAATACTTTGTTTAGCTTTTGGAAGACATGAGGAGATTGTCCAGCATTCACTGCCATATAGGAGGATTGATATTACATAGAAGTTCATCATTCTTTTCTTTCTTTCTAACGAAATCTTCCTGTTTCTTAATACTTTGTTTAGCTTTTGGAAGACATGAGGAGATTGTCCAGCATTCACTGCCATATAGGAGGATTGATATTACATAGAAGTTCATCATTCTTTTCTTTCTTTCTAACGAAATCTTCCTGTTTCTTAATACTTTGTTTAGCTTTTGGAAGACATGAGGAGATTGTCCAGCATTCACTGCCATATAGGAGGATTGATATTACGTAGAAGTTCATCACTCTTTTCTTTCTTTCTAACGAAATCTTCCTGTTTCTTAATACTTTGTTTAGGTTTTGGAAGACATGAGGAGATTGTCCAGCATTCACTGCCATATAGGAGGATTGATATTACATAGAAGTTCATCCCTCTTTTCTTTCTTTCTAACGAAATCTTCCTGTTTCTTAATACTTTGTTTAGCTTTTGGAAGACATGAGGAGATTGTCCAGCATTCACTGCCATATAGGAGGATTGATATTACATAGAAGTTCATCACTCTTTTCTTTCTTTCTAACGAAAACTTCCTGTTTCTTAATACTTTGTTTAGTTTTTGGAAGACATGAGGAGATTGTCCAGCATTCACTGCCATATAGGAGGATTGATATTACATAGAAGTTCATCACTCTTTTCTTTCTTTCTAACGAAATCTTCCTGTTTCTTAATACTTTGTTTAGCTTTTGGAAGACATGATGAGATTGTCCAGCATTCACTGCCATATAGGAGGATTGATATTACATAGAAGTTCATCACTCTTTTCTTTCTTTCTAACGAAATCTTCCTGTTTCTTAATACTTTGTTTAGCTTTTTGAAGACATGAGGAGATTGTCCAATATCCCCACCTATCTGCATAAACTGCGCCGCTTACTTTGTAACCCTCTAACTCGATTGGCCCCTGGACTTCGTACACGGTGAATCCCAGTGTAATACATACATACATACATACATATATATATATATATATATATATATATATATATATATATATGTCTGTGTCTCTCTCTCTTTTCTCTCTCTCTTTCTTTCTCTCTCTCTCTCTCTCTCTCTATATATATATATATATATATATATATAAATTAAATTATTTGTCTGTTTGTATCTCTCTCTCCCCCTCTATCCCCTTCATTGCCGAGAAGTCAGTTTCACTCGAGCAGATTCTTCCCGCGAACCATTGCTTTGTGGAACCGACTCCCAAGAGGATGTTTCCCCCGATAACTACAATCTTAGCTTGTTCAAATCTAAAGTTAACCGCTATCTTCCCCACATATCCACATAAACTGTGCCACTTAATCTGTAACCCTCTAACTCGAGAGTGAAAATATTTTAAAATATTTAAAAATTTAAAGTGAAAATATTTTAAATACAACGTATTCTAATCTAAACATCCCCCAAAATATAGAAAAAATGCCGTAAGAACATTTTCCCTTAACAATAAAATTTAAAATAAAAATAAAGACGACATGCATTTAACGGATGTCAGAATTCCTTGAAAAATACTGATTTTTGCCGTGCCTTTAAAACGCAGTAAATTTTAAAATAAGTTACTCCAAAATTCGCTTGAGGATGAAATGGAACTAATGTCTTTAATTTAATTACAAAATTAAATTCGAAGCTTTTAGCTTCCATTTTTGAAACATGGTTAGAACCTTGTAGCGAAAAAACATATTTTAAATCAGTTAATTATAATATTATATATATATATATATATATATATATATATATATATATATATATATATATATAATGTCTGTCCGTCTTTCTTTCTCTCTCTCTCTCTCTATATATATATATATATATATATATAATGTCTGCGTCTCTCCTCCTTCGCTCTCTCTCTTTCTCTTTCTCTTTCTATCTCTCTCTCTCATTTTCTTTCTTGAAATTCAAGAATTCAAGAAAGAAATTCGGATTACTAACACAAAAACAGAGAATGTCTAATATCGAGAATATTTAACATTGAAAAACATAAGGAAAGAATTAATTATTTTGAATAATATGTGGAAATCTCCGCTTTTACCTGAAGACGGTCGCGAGACCAGAAACACGTGTAGTAAAATTATGGAAAACAAAGCATAATATTTTTTTCTAAATAAATCCACATTACAATCAAAAACGTTTGCGGTACCTCTCTTCACTTCTTTTTTTGTATATATATATATATATATATATATATATATATATATATATATATATATATATATATATATATACCCTCTTCGTTTCCTCTGTACCATTGTAACTGTACTGTAAGTTTCACACGTGCAGATTCTTCCCGTGAACCATTGCTCTGTGGAACCGACGCCCAAGAAGATGTTTTCCCCCGATAACTACAATCTTGTTCAAATCTAAGGTTAACCAATATTTTCCCCACCTACCTGCATAAAATGTTCCTCTTGCACTGTAACCCTTTAAGTCGAGTGACCGACTAGTCTTGTACAGGGTGAACCTCATTAAAAAATAAATAAAAACAAAAAAAATGCGTTGCTATAATTTTGGTGATTGTTTTGTCCAAAAAGTTTAGCAAGATGACATTTTAGGTCGTTCACTGGTGTCAATATTTGGATATTTACAAATTAATTTTTTCCTTTTCTTAATTCTTTTTGTTTTCTTGTATTCTATGCTTTTGCCTTTTGATGAAAGAGTGTCGAGGCTAAGAGCATTCCTGAAAGGACTCTTTTATTTGCTGCAACTGGCAAAATTCGTTCGCACTCGATAGAAGAATTTGTTTTTGATTCCAATCGAAGCCTTTCAGGTTGGGCTCCTGAAATTGCAGAAACTGAGGAATTGATGTGTGCATTGACAAGGAGACAGCTTTCAAGGAGATTCATTAAAACAGATGAAATGCTTTACCATTTTCAAATATTGGTTTTGTCCGTGATTTTCTTTTTCTTTACTCTCTGTTTTCATACTTTTTCTTTGTCATTCCTTGCTCTCCTTTTCACTTTCATCCCTTACTCTCCCTTTTCACTGTCATCCCTTACTCTCCCTTTTCACTTTCATCCCTTACTCTCCCCTTTCTCTTTCATCCCTTACTCTCCCTTTCCTCTTTCATCCCTTACTCTCCCTTTTCACTTTCATCCCTTGCTCTCCCTTTTCATTTTCATCCCTTACTCTCCCTCCCCCTTTTTTTAATCTCTCTCCTTCTCGTATTCTTTGTTTATCTTAGAACCCTTGTCTGTAATTATGTGTGCAGCTGTTTCGTGTGCACAAATATCAGCGGTTCTCATTTATATCTTTTAGAATAATGGGGTCTCTACGAACACCTGATGACAACCACTTGGCATTCTTATTGGATATGGTTTAATCAGTGCCTTATACTTTTTTAGTGTAATGATATAAAAGAAAAGCGTACGTTAGTAAGATTTTTCTACCGTCACCCAAGCAAGGCGATAGAACAACTAAGACGCGAAGGTTTAGTGAGAGTCAAAGAAGCAGTAGACCAGGTTTGGTTTGGTTTGGTTTGGTTTGGTTTGGTTTGGTTTTATGGCATATCAACCTCAATGGGCCATTTAATGGCGACAAAAATTTTATTGTTGGTAATATTTTTTTTTTTTAAATTTATTTCTGGTAATATTTTTCTTCAAAAAATTATTTCTAGTATTAATTTTTCTTTCAAAAATGTATCACTTGTAATATTATTCTTAATCTTTTTCAAAAATGTTTAGCTGGTAATATATATATATATATATATATATATATATATATATATATATATATATATATATATATATATATATTTATTTAATATACTTTATTTTTCCAAAAACGTGTAGCTGGTAATATTATTTTTCCAAAAACGTGTAGCTGGTAATATTATTTTTTCAAAAACTTATAGCTGGTAATATTATTTTTTCAAGAATGTTTAGCTGGTAATATTATTTTTTCAAAAACGTATAGCTGGTAATATCATTTTTTCAAAAATGTATAGCTGGTAATATTATTTTTTCAAAAAGGTGTAGCTGGTAATATTATTTTTTTCAAAAACGTATAGCTGGTAATATTATGTTTTCAAAAACGTTTAGCTGGCAATATTATTTTTTTCTTCAAAAACGTATAGTTGGTAATATCATTTTTTCAAAAACGCACATCTGGCAGCATTATTCTTTCAAAAACGTATAGCTGATAATATTATTCTTTCAAAAACGGCCTTTCAAATAGAAGACATGCATTTAAATTTTTGATGATTGTAGCTGACCGGTAATCAAGAAGCCAGAATATAGTTTCAGAAACGAGAAGTGTGAAAGAAGAAATTCTTAACATAGAAACTGCGGTTGAATCTAGCAATTTCAACGTTTTCTTTAATAATGTTCACCCAATACAAGCACCAAGAGCCACTCGAGGTAGAGGATTACTGTGCTTAGGAAGGAACAAGCATTACAAGTATAGAGCTGAAACAGGCATTAAAAGGAAATGGAAACCCATTCCTAAACAGGATTTAAAGGACAAACCTTTACTCCTGTGCAAAAGGCCACGAGGTGTGTGAATCGAAAGGTGGGCGAACCTCTCTTTTGACTCTAGTGTAAACAAAACTATTTTTTATGAATTTCACCCCCAAGTAAAGCATTAAAACTACCGTGGTCTGTTAACCTCAAATTTGTGAAGTATTCATAATTAATTTTATTAAGGTTTGGTTTCAATTTTTAATAGAGATAGCTTCAAGAATTTTAACTTTCAGACAAACACAGCAATTTTGTCCTTGAAAATGATGGATGCTAGCATATTTGTCTTGAAATTAAAAAAATGTGTTAATATCGAAAGTACGCAGAGTAATATATATATATATATATATATATATATATTAAGAATTGGACAAAGTCCGACAATTTATTAAAGACATTTTTATGTTTAACATTCTTTTTATAGATACAAGTATTTAAGTAAATGATCTGTTTATAATAAACAGTATTAAATAACATTTACCGGCCTGAATGTCCGAGAAATTTTCAGGAGCGTTTATAAGCAGTAAATTCGACCTTGCCTATCGAACTCTCCTTTGTGACCGAGTCGGTTAAGGCACGTCAGCGTAATTGTCGGTTCCGTATAGGATGCAGGTTCGAATCTTGTCAAAGGACGAATATTTTCTATGAAAATTTCTCGGACATTCAGGCCGGTAAATATTACTTAATGCTGTTTATTATAAACAGAGCATTTACTTAAATACTTGTATCTATAAAAAGAATGTTAAACATAAAAATATCTTTAATATATACATATATATATATATATATCTCAACAAGGTAATTTTCTCTCTTCCTTTAATAATGACAATAAAAAGCTTTTCAGTAAATATGAAAGAATCCAAGGGAAAATAAACAAAACTTGTATAAATTATTCAATGAAACATTTCTCAATATATATATATATATATATATATATATATATATATATAAGTGAACATAGAAGTCAACACTTAGAGGCGACAATCTGTTTCATGCTAGAAATTTTAGCACATTTTAAGACTATATTTCTTCATCTATTTAACTATCTAGTCGGTAATGCTTATATCTCCTATATAATGCGTTAAAAATTCCATTTCTCTGTAGCATGCGCTCATGGCCTAAGGGTGAGAGTCTCCGATTGATGTCAAATAGGTCGGGATTTGATCAAGGCTGGAAACAATCGCATATTTAGCCACAATGATGAGCTGTGATACGTGGTGAAGGTTTCGTGCAGGACCATCCACATTTTTTGAAGGGTTGAATACAGAAACCTGGTGCACTACGTGCCACAAGGTCCCCAAACGACCCTCCGCAGGTTTTGAATTCAGAGTTGTCCTTCTCCTAGACCAGTTGCCATCCAAGGCTATAGAACCCAGTCTGTAAAGCAATATATATATATATATATATATATATATATATATATATATATATACATCGGGAACAAATGTATTAAATAAAACTATTTAATAATCATTTCATTCCAAGGAAGGCAATAAAGCCCTTAAGGCACAAGGAATTACTGAGTTTGAAATAATCTGAGAGAAAAAAAATTATTAAAGTGTGAGGACAATAACGGAAAATGAATTAAGGAGACAGAAGATGACGATCGACGTTGCATTTAAATATGATATAATCATTTCAACGAAACAAGGCGATAAAGCCACTAAGATGCAAGGGTTTACTGAGAGTGAAAGAAATAGAGAGGGTAATAAAAGAACAGGTTTTAATGAGATAGAAGAGGGCGCTCGACATTCGATTTAAATTTTTGAAGATTTTATTTGACAGGAAAGAAGAAAGTCAGAAGTGTTCTAGAAACGAAGAAGAAACCATTGGAATAGAACTTACGGTAACATCAGGTTATTTCATCAGTGCAGTCACGAGGCCTTAAGTAGTAAACCCATCGTTCAAGAATTATTAGATTTTTAATCATTTTACCCCAAGCAGGGTGATAAAGCGTACGGTTTACGCTCCGATCCCTTAAGATATCAGTTTAAAATTTTTGGTTTATGATTGAGTAGGAGCAGCCAAGAATAGTGGCCGTTTTTACTAAAGTGCGGCTAAATCTTTTGAATTATTTCACCTCAAGCAAAGCGATAAAGCCACCAAGACGTGAGAGCAAAAGGAAGTAAGAAAATGCTATTGAGGTTGCCTTCAGTCAGTTATGTGCCATGCGTAATACACGTAGGCGATCATGCATCTTTCGATACATGACTGACGCAGTAGGTTACTATTCTTGCTGCCGTAGACCAGCTGCCATCCAAGGCTATAGAACCTGGTCCGTCATATTATTCATCCATAGCTGGGACGGAGAGAAGAGGACTCATACCTTTCCCAAGGGTCAATCAGTTATGTGCCATGCGTGATACACGCGTAGGCGATCATGTATATTTCGATACATGACTGACGAGGCAGATTTTTTTTTCCTGTAGTAGGTTGCTATTTTTTCTGTGGTAAACCAGGTGCCATCCAAGGCTGTAGAACATTCTCTGTCCTGTTATTCACCCATAGCTGGGGCGGGGAGAAGAAGATTCATACCTTTCCCAAGGGTCAGTCAATTTATGTGCCATGCGTGATACACGCGTAGGCGATCATGTATCTTTCGATACATGACGGACGAGGCAGATTTTTTCCCGCAGTAGGTTGCCATTTCTTTATGCGATAGACCAGCTGCTATCCAAGGCTATAGAACGTGGTCCGTCCTGTTATTTACTCGTATCTGGGCGGTGGGAGGGGTAGAAGAGTATTCATACCTTTCCCAAGGATATTAGCACGTAAGTGAATGTAATGGATTCGACTGGAATTCGAACTCGGCTCTCCGATTCCTCATTTCGAACGGTTATCCATTACTCCACCGTACCTCCCTACGGGTCATTTAATACCGGAGTTTAATTTTCTTGGGAGTAATAAAAATATATGTTTTTCTGCTTTCACAATAGAAAACATGGTAGATGACACTCAGCTTTTGTGCATATACACGTTTATGGGGACATTATTTACTAGGGGCGGTGATATGTGTGTTTTGTGCTATCATTTTGTGGAAGTTATTTTGGAATACAATTTGATTTCTTTAAGAAATCGTCGGATATTATATGGATTAATGTCATGAAAGATTTCTTTCATGTCAGTTGTGCTTGGTTGATTTGTTTGTTTAGCGGCATATCAACACCTCTATGGATCATTTAATGCCGAAATCTATATATCTTGAAGACAATTTTATGGCTTCAGCTACAGATAAAATATATTGACAGCCATTTTGGTATAAAATGTCTCGTTTGTAAGTCTACTGTATAAAGCATTGGACATTTTGCTTTAAAAGTTTATTGTTGGTAATTCCACTATAAATATATATCATTGGTAATTTCTTAATATAAAAATGACTTACTAACATCTAGACCATAAATAAATATTTTTATACATTTATTGTGTTTCGTTATTGTCGATCCCAGCATGCATCACCGTTGCAAACAATACAACGGGTAGACCCAAGCCTTGTAGACGGAACCGCGTGCTAGCACGAAGTCACAAGTCATCGTGGACGAGGGCATAAGCATGCTGGTCTTGTTCAAATTGTTGATCACGCTAGATAACAGGCTCTTTCCCAGAAACTGTAATTAAGATCTGCTCAGCATGGTTGCAGTATAAACGACAGGTGGGCACGATGCGTGTTGAATAAAAACAAATGCGCCTGAGCAAGCGTCTGCAATAGGGATTGGGTATTTATATATTGATTGTAATATAGAATTGATCCCCGACTTTATATACACTTATAATTTCTTGTTTGTTTAACAAATTCTGATTAGTTATGAATCCAGCTCTTTTTCCCCAGCTATGGGTTAATTAGTACGAGTTGTATCACTAAACCTTTATTATCTGAAAAAAAATTCTTAGAATCTAAAGATATTATCTGGCTTTAAATAAGCTGCAAAGGGTTGCTAATCCGTAGAAAACGAATGAATCAACCAATGAAATACTGATTAGCTACACAGGCATGTTTTTTCGATTCCTTTACATTCTCTGGAACATAAATATATAGAAACTACTCTGGCCACAAAGTGAGGGATCAGTTTATATATTGATTGTAATATAAAATTGGTCCCCCACTTTATATACACGCATAATTTCTTGTTTGTTGATAAGCCGTAGAAAACGAATGAATCAATCAATGAAATACTGATTAGCTACACAGGCATGTCTTTTCGATTTATTTATATTCTCTGGAACATAAATGTATAGAAACTACACTGGCCACAAAGTGAGGGAGCAGTTTATATATTGATTGTAATGTAGAATTGATCCCCCAATTGGAGGTAACGACCCATGGTTTAAGAAACTCTGCCTTTAAGTAATAGAAAAAGTTACACTCAGAAATATATATATACTAGCAGTAGAGCCCGGCGTTGCCCGGGGATGTAACAGTAAGAGATAGGTCAAGTATCGACCATCATAAAGACTGAAAAATAAAATTGACAAAGATTATTGTTTAAGGTTGACGGACACGTATGTCTTAATTAGTTTTTTTTTGTTTGTTTGTTTTTTTTTGGGGGGGGTTACGAATTGGTCAAACCCAAACTCAAACAAAAGCATTGTTTTCAATCGTTATGAGTCTATCGATTGAATAGAATTTTATTATCAACAATTGTCTTGTAAATGGAATTTTTAAAGCATTCTGAATGTAAAAATAAAGAAAAAGTGTGCAAGACAATAAGAAACACTACCTGCCAAAAAAAGTGAAGTTTTGTTGAAATCGGTTTGAAAAATGTAGAAATCCGATCCCATATATAAAACGAACACACACACACACACAAACAACCTGGGTTTTATAATAAGTATAACTCGATATGAGTTGTCCCCCTTTCATTCTCGTGATGTCTCTTAATCGTGTTTTCAAATTGATTTTGTGCAAAAACAAACAATTATGTTTTTCCAATTTTTGGCGCTGTCAGAACCACCGCAAGGTAATTTTTCGTAGTCCTGTGAAGTTTTGTTGAAATCAGTTGAAAAATGTCGGAAATCCGATCGAATATATAAACGAAACACACACACACACACACACACACACACACAACCTGGGTTTTATAATAAGTATGATTTACCTAGATTATGTCAGAGGGCATCCCCCAGACGAGTCTCTGCCGAAAGACAAAGTCTCATCTCGGGAAACTGACTCTGTTTTTGCCCGAGCCTATGGGATCCTTAACCGCACTTTAAACTCGGCCTTGTGCCACATCTTGCTGCGTGGAGCAGCGCGTAAATAATTATACTCAGAAATATAGCTCACATATTAAGAAGAGCTTTATCTTTGCAAAATGTTTTACAAAAGTACACGATAAAAAATGTTATGAAGCCATTTCTGATTTTGGTCTCTGTTTGTGACCTGGATGAAAATGAATATACATCATTATCATCACCTTGACTTTTGAAATCGTAAGAGGGATCCGAACACAGAAGCCAGACTGATTCTCCTGCACAACGGCTCATTAAAGGCAGCCATCAGCAAGTCTTGTATAGTAACAGTTATCCATTGTTTGATATTGTCTAACCAATTTTTGCGCTGGCGTCCGCTCTTACGGCTAACTTCAACGGTGCCTTGCATGCTGGTCCAGCAGAAGCTGTCGTGACATGTAACATCAGCCATTTTTCTCCGTTTCACAGTGGCGAGAAGAGATTCTTGGTGGCCCACAAACTTTCAACCCCATTCCGCACAAATTCATTGGTTTTAAGTTCCCAATAGAAGACACCAAGGAGTTTTCTCATGCATTTGTTCTTAAACGTTTCGATCCTTCTCTCTGTTTCTGCCAACAGTGTCCACGTCTCACATCCATATAGGAGAATTCCTTAGTGCCATCAGACCTTTACAGCTAAGCCTCTCCTCTACTCTATCGCTATTTCCATGGCAAATGTTCAGACGAGCTACTTTCCTGACTTCAACCAGTTCAGACCTTTACAGTTAAGCCTCTCTCTCCTCTATCGCTATTTCCATGGCAAATGTTCATAAAAGCTACATTCCTTAGTTGCACCAGTTCCGAATTTTAAAGCTAAGTCTCTCGCAACCCTCTCGCTATTTTCATGGCAAATGTCCAGACGAGCTACATTCCTTAATTCCACCAGTTCAGATATTTACAGATAATCTTCTCGCTACTCTAATCGCTATTTCCATGGTTATCTAACAAAAAAAAAAATCATAAAATAAAATCACGAAATCTGAGGATATGTTTTTCATTTAATCTGTTTTTGTGCGAACGCCTTTTGCCGGCACGAAATATGGCAAATATTGACAATGCGACATATTGGAAATATCGAAAATCAATTCCCAGAAAGAAAATAGAAAAGGAAAATTAGGGGTGGGGGTTATACAGGGCGAAACAATCAGTGGATCAAGTTATAGACACAATGAAGCAGCATTAGAGGCAACAATGTACTTTTTATGTACAGTGTCTCCTTACGTCTTTCCTGATCACAACTGTCCGCAACGCTCCTCAACTATTCGATATTTTCACAACCAACTGAGTTATGTTATTTAATACTTTAGCTTGCTTCTGTTGCTTTCACTTTGACCTGTGGGTGTTGCATTTTCCAAGCCTTCTTTCTTCGTTATGTGTCCCAGAAATTTCAACCGTCTGTATGAATCTAATTGATTTTAATTTTAATTTTATTTTCCTTTAAGTTTCGTTTTTGCTTTCCTGTTTCGTCCATGGTATTCTCAGCATCCTTCTGTAAAGCCATAGTTCAGTTGCTCCATGTCTCCTCTTCGTCTGTGAGAAAATTGCCCGATTTCTGTAAGATACATGTATGGTTTTGTGAACATAAATTAAATGAGACTTCAAAAAAGTTTACACGGCCTTAGGGTACAACCTGATTCTACAGTTGAAACGTTGCCACACTCTCATGACTCCTAAGCTATTTCAATGGTAAATGTCATGACGATTTAGAGTCCTTAGTTCCACCGGTATAGTCCTTTACAGTAAAACCTATCGTTACTCACTCAATCGCTATTTCCATGGCAAATGTGCAGACGAGCTACATCTCTTAGTTCCACCAGTTCAAACCATTACAGCAAAGCCTATCGCTAGTCTATTCCCATTTATATGTTCAGACCAGCTACATTCCGTATTTATCCCTGTTCAGACTTTTACAGCTCAACTTAACACTACTTCTTCAAACTTAGACTCAAGTGTTTAAGATTGTAGAAATATCAGAGATGGGTCCATAGAGCTGTGATTTAGTTGGATGTTGTCTCCAAGAGATGTTAAGTATAGCTACCACCATCAGAGCGTAGGTTCCATCAAGCTTAGACACTAACGTTTAAGATTGTAGAAATATCAGAGATCGCTCCACAGAGCTGTGATTTAGTTGGATGTTGTCTCCAAGAGATGTTAAGTATAGCTACCACCATCCGAGCGTAGGTTCCATCAAGCTTAGACACTAACGTTTAAGATTGTAGAAATATCAGAGATCGCTCCACAGAGCTGTGATTTAGTTGGATGTTGTCTCCAGTAGATGTTAAATATAGCTACCACCATCCGTGCGTAGGTTCCATCAAGGTTAGACTCAAGTGTTTAAGATTGTAGAAATATCAGAGATCGCTCCATAGAGCTGTGATTTAGTTGGATGTTGTCTCCAAGAGATGTTAAGTATAGCTTTTACCATCAAAGCGTAGGTTCCATCAAGCTTAGACTCAAGGGTTTAAGATTGTAGAAATATCAGAGATGGGTTCATAGACCTGTGATTTAGATGGATGTTGTCTCCAGTAGATGTTAAATATAGCTACCACCATCCGAGGGTAGGTTCCATCAAGCTTAGATTCAAGGGTTGAAGATTGTAGAAATATCAGAGATGGGTCCATAGAGCTGTGATTTAGTTGGATGCTGTCTCCAAGAGATGATAAGTATAGCTTTTACAATCAGAGCGTAGGTTCTATCAAGCTTAGACTCAAGGGTTTAAGATTGTAGAAATATCAGAGATGGGTTCATAGAGCTGTGATTTAGTTGGATGTTGTCTCCAAGCGATGGTAAGTATAGCTCCCACCATCCGAGCGTAGGTTCCATCAAGCATAGACACTAACGTTTAAGATTGTATAAATATCAGAGATCATGCTCTCCACTGAGGATTGTGAGATGATCTGGATTTAATTGGATGTTGTCTCCAAGACATGTTAAGTATAGCTACCACCATCCGAGCGTAGGTTCCATCAAGCTTAGACTCAAGGGTTTAAGATTGTAGAAATATCAGAGATGGGTCCATAGAGCTGTGATTTAGTTGGATGTTTTCTCCAAGAGATGTTAAATATGGCTAGCACCAACCGAGCATAGGTTCCATCAAGCTTAGACACTAAGGTTTAAGATTGTAGATATATCAGAGATTGGTCCATAGAGCTGTGATTTAGTTGGAGGCTGTCTCCAAGAGATGTTAAGTATAGCTTTTACCATCAGAGCGTAGGTTCCATCAAGCTTAGACTGAAGGGTTTAAGATTGTAGAAATATCAGAGATGGGTCCATAGAGCTGTGATTTAGTTGGATGTTGTCTCTAAGAGATGTTAAGTATAGCTACCAGCATCCGAGCGTAGGTTCCATCGTGCTTAGACTCAAGGGTTTAAGATTGTAGAAATATTAGAGATGGGGCCATAGAGCTGTGATTTAGTTGGATGATGTTTCCAAGAGATGTTAAGTATAGCTCCCACCATCCGAGCGTAGGTTCCATCAAGCTTACACACAAGTGTTTAAGATTGTAGAAATATCAGAGATGGGTTCATAGACCTGTGATTTAGTTGGATGTTGTCTCCATGTGATGTTAAGTATAACTTTTACCATCAGAGCGTAGGTTCCATCAAGCTTAGACTCAAGGGTTTAAGATTGTAGAAATATCAGAGATGGGTCCATAGAGCTGTGATTTAATTGGATTTTGTCTCCAAGAGATGTTAAGTATAGCTCTCCATCCGAGTGTAGGTTCCATCATGCTTAGACACAGGGTTTAAGATTGTAGAAATATCAGAGATGGGTCCACAGAGCTGTGATTTAATTGGATTTTGTCTCCAAGATGTTAAGTATAGCTCTCACCATCCGAGCGTAGGTTCCATCATGCTTAGACTCAGGGTTTAAGATTGTAGAAATATCAGAGATGGGTCCATAGAGCTGTAATTTAATTGGATTTTGTCTCCAAGAGATGTTAAGTATAACTCTCAGCATCCGAGTGTAGGTTGCATCATGCTTAGACTCAGGGTTTAAGATTGTAGAAATATCAGAGATGGGTCCATAGAGCTGTGATTTAGTTGGATGTTGTCTCCAAGAAATGTTAAGTATAGGTACCACCATCCGAGCGTAGGTTCCATCAAGCTTAGACACTAACGTTTAAGATTGTAGAAATATCAGAGATGCTCCACAGAGCTGTGATTTAGTTGGATGTTGTCTCCAGTCGATGTTAAGTATAGCTACCACCATCCGAGCGTAGGTTCCATCAAGCTTAGATTCAAGGGTTGAAGATTGTAGAAATATCAGAGATAGGGTCCAAGGAGCTGTAATTTAGTTGGATGCTGTCTCCAAGAGATGTTAAGTATAGCTCTCAGCAATCCGAGCGTAGGTTCCATCAAGCTTAGACTCAAGGGTTTAAGATTGTAGAAATATCAGAGATAGGTTCATAGAGCTGTTATTTAGGTGGATGTTTTCTCTAAGCGATGGTGAGTATAGCTCCCACCATCCGAGCGTACGTTCCATCAAGCATAGACACTAACGTTTAAGATTGTATGAATATCAGAGATCGCTCAACTGAGGTGTGATTTAGTTGGATGATGTCTCCAAGAGATGTTAAGTATAGCTACCACCACCCGAGCGTAGGTTCCATCATGCTTAGTCTCAAGGGTTTAAGAATGTAGAAATATCAGAGATGGGTCCATAGAGCTGTGATTTAGTTGAATGTTGTCTCCAAGAGATGTTAAGTATAGCTACCCCCATCCGAGCGTAGGTTCCATCAAGCTTAGACTCAAGTGTTTAAGATTGTAGAAATATCAGACATGGGTCCATAGAGCTGTGATTTAGTTGGATGTTGTCTCCAAGAGATATTAAGTATTGCTTTTACCATCAGAGCGTAGGTTCCATCAAGCTTAGACTCAAGGTTTTAAGATAGTAGAAATATCAGAGATGGGTCCATAGACCTGTGATTTAATTGGATTTTGTCTCCAAGAGATGTTAAGTATAGCTCTCAGCATCCGAGTGTAGGTTCCATCATGCTTAGACTCAAATGTTTAAGATTGTAGAAATATCAGAGATGGGTCCATAGAGCTGTGATTTAATTGGATTTTGTCTCAAAGAGATGTTAAAGTATAGCTCTCCCATCCGAGCGTAGGTTGCATCATGCTTAGACTCAGGGTTTAAGATTGTAGAAATATTAGAGATGGGTCCATAGAACTGTGATTTAGTTGGATTTTGTCTCCAAGAGATGTTAAGTATAGCTCTCAGCATCCGAGTGTAGGTTGCATCATGCATAGACACTAACGTTTAAGATTGTAGAAATATCAGAGATGGGTCCATAGAGCTGTGATTTAATTGGATTTTGTCTCCAAAGATGTTAAGTATAGCTCTCACCATCCGAGCGTGTAGGTTGCATCATGCTTAGACTCCAGGGTTTAAGATTGTAGAAATATCAGAGATGGGTCCATAGAGCTGTGATTTAATTGGATTTTGTCTCAAAGAGATTGTAAGTATAGCTCTCAGCATCCGAGTGTAGGTTGCATCATGCTTAGACTCCAGGGTTTAAGATTGTAGAAATATCAGAGATGGGTCCATAGAGCTGTGATTTAATTGGATTTTGTCTCCAAGAGATGTTAAGTATAGCTCTCAGCATCCGAGTGTAGGTTGCATCATGCTTAGACTCCAGGGTTTAAGATTGTAGAAATATCAGAGATGGGTCCATAGAGCTGTGATTTAATTGGATTTTGTCTCCAAGAGATGTTAAGTATAGCTCTCAGCATCCGAGTGTAGGTTCCATCAAGCTTAGACTCAAGGTTTTAAGATAGTAGAAATATCAGAGATGGGTCCATAGACCTGTGATTTAGTTGGATGTTGTCTCCAAGTGATGTTAAGTATAGCGTTTACCATCAGAGCGTAGGTTCCATCAAGCTTAGACTCAAATGTTTAAGATTGTAGAAACATCACAGATGGGTCCATAGAGCAGTGATTTAGTTGGATGTTGTCTCTAAGAGATGTTAAGTATAGCTACCCCCATCCGAGCGTAGGTTCCATCAAGCTTAGACACTAACGTTTAAGATTGTAGAAATATCAGAGTTGGGTCCATAGAACTGTGATTTAGTTGGATGTTGTCTCCAAGAGATGTTAAGTATAGCTACCACCATCCGAGCGTAGATTCCATCAAGCTTAGACTCAAGTGTTTAAGAATGTAGAAATATCAGAGATGGGTCCATAGAGCTGTGATTTAATTGGATGTTGTCCCCAAAGTTGTTAAGTATAGCTACCACCATCCGAGCGTAGGTTCCATCATGCTTAGACTCAAGGGTTTAAGATTGTAGAAATATCAGAGATGGGTCCATAGAGCTGTGATTTAGTTGGATGTTGTCTCCAAGAGATGTTAAGTATAGCTGCCACTATCCGAGCGTAGGTTCCATCAAGCTTAGACTCAAGTGTTTAAGATTGTAGAAATATCAGAGATGGTTCCATAGACCTGTTATTTAGTTGGATGTTGTCTCCAAACGATGTTAAGTATAGCTTTTACCATCAGAGCGTAGGTTCCATCAAGCTTAGACTCAAGGGTTTAAGATTGTTGAAATATCAGTGTTGGGTTCACAGAGCTGTTATTTAGTTGGATGTTGTCTCCAAGAGATGTTAAGTATAGCTACCACCATCCGAGCGTAGATTCCATCAAGCATAGACACTAACGTTTAAGAATGTAGAAATATCAGAGATGGGTCCATAGAGCTGTGATTTAGATAGTTGTTGTCCCCAAAGATGTTAAGTATAGCTACCACCATCTGAGCGTAGGTTCCATCAAGCTTAGACACTGACGTTTAAGAATGTAGAAATATCAGAGATGGGTCCATAGACCTGTTATTTAGTTGGATGTTTTCTCCAAACGATGTAAAGTATAGCTTTTACCATCAGAGCGTAAGTTCCATCATGCTTAGACTCAAGGGTTTAAGATTGTTGAAATATCAGAGATGGGTCCATAGAGCTGTTATTTAATTGGATTTTTCTCCAAGAGATGTTAAGTATAGCTCTCAGCATCCGAGTGTAGGTTCCATCATGCTTAGACTCAAATGTTTAAGATTGTAGAAATATCAGAGATGGGTCCATAGAGTTGTGATTTAGTTGGATGTTGTCTCCAAGAGATGTTAAGTATAGCTACCACCATCCGAGCGTAGGTTCCATCAAGCTTAGACACTAACGTTTAAGATTGTAGAAATATCAGAGTTGGTTCCATAGAACTTTGATTTAGTTGGATGTTGTCTCCAAGAGTTATTAAGTATAGCTACCAGCATCCGAGTGTAGGTTCCATCAAACTTAGACTCTAACGTTTAAGAATTGTAGAAATATCAGAGATGGGTCCATAGACCTGTTATTTAATTGGATTTTTTCTCCAAACGATGTTAAATTATAGCTCTCATCATCCGAGCGTAGGTTGCATCATGCTTAGACTCAGGGTTTAAGATTGTTGAAATATCAGAGATTGGGTCCATAGAGCTGTGATTTAATGGATGTTTTCTCCAAGCAATGGTAAGTATAGCTCCCACCATCCGAGCGTAGGTTCCATCAAGCATAGACACTAACGTTTAAGATTGTATAAATATCAGAGATCGCTCCACTGAGGTGTGATTTAGTTGGATGTTGTCACCAAGACATGTTAAGTATAGCTACCACCATCCGAGCGTAGGTTCCATCAAGCTTGGACACAAGTGTTTAAGATTGTAGAAATATCAGAGATGGGTCCATATAGCTGTGATTTAGTTGGATGTTGTCTCCAAGAGATGTTAAGTATTGCTTTTACCATCAGATGTACGTTCCATCAAGTTTATACTCACGTGTTTAAGAATGTAGAAATATCAGAGATGGGTCCATAGATATGTGATTTAGTTGGATGTTGTCTCCAAGTGATGTTAAGTATAGCTACCACCATCCGAGCGTAGGTTCCATCAAGCTTAGACACTAACGTTTAAGATTGAAGAAATATCAGAGATGGGTCCATAGAGCTGTGATTTATTTGCATGTTGTGTCCAAGAGATGTTAAGTATAGCTACCACCATCCGAGCGTAGGTTCCATCAAGCATAGACACTAACTTTTAAGATTGTAGAAATATCAGAGATGGGTCCATAGAGCTGTGATTTAGTTGGATGTTGTCTCCAAGAGATGTTAAGTATAGCTACCACCATCCGAGCGGAGGTTCCATCAAGCTTAGTCTCAAGTGTTTAAGATTGTAGAAACATAAGTGATGGGTCCATAGAGCTGTGATTTAGTTGGATGTTTTCTCCAATAGATGTTAAGTATAGCTTTTACCATCAGAGCATAAGTTCCATCAAGCTTAGCCTCAAGGATTTAAGATTGTTGAAATATCAGTGTTGGGTTCACAGAGCTGTTATTTAGTTGGATGTTTTCTCCAAGCGATGTTAAGTATAGCGCCCACCATCCGAGCGGAGGTTCCATCAAGCTTAGATTCAAATGTTTAAGATTGTAGAAATATCAGAGATGGGTTCATAGAGTTGCGATTTAGTTGGATGTTGTCTCCAAGAGATGTTAAGTATAGCTACCACCATCCGAGCGTAGGTTCCATCAAGCTTAGACACTAACGTTTAAGATTGTAGAAATATCAGAGTTGGTTCCATAGAACTTTGATTTAGTTGGATGTTGTCTCCAAGAGTTGTTAAGTATAGCTACCACCATCCGAGCGTAGGTTCCATCAAGCTTAGACACTAACGTTTAAGAATGTAGAAATATCAGAGATGGGTCCATAGTCCTGTGATTTAGTTGGATGTTTTCTCCAAACGATGTAAAGTATAGCTTTTACCATCAGAGCGTAGGTTCCATCAAGCTTAGACTCAAGGGTTTAAGATTGTTGAAATATCAGAGTTTGTTTCACAGAGCTGTTATTTAGGTGGATGTTTTCTCCAAGCGATGGTAAGTATAGCTCCCACCATCCGAGCGTAGGTTCCATCAAGCATAGACACTAACGTTTATGATTGTATAAATATCAGAGATCGCTCCACTGAGGTGTGATTTAGTTGGATGTTGTCTCCAAGACATGTTAAGTATAGCTACCACCATCCGAGCGTAGGTTCCATCAAGCTTAGACTCAAGTGTTTAAGATTGTAGAAATATCAGAGATGGGTCCATAGAGCTGTGATTTAATTGGATTTTGTCTCCAAGAGATGTTAAGTATAGCTTTTACCATCCGAGTGTAGGTTCCATCATGCTTAGACTCACGGGTTTAAGATTGTAGAAATATCAGAGATGGGTCCATAGATTTAATTGGGTCCATAGATATGTCCGATTTAGTTGGATCATGTTGTCTCCAAGGTTTAAGATGTTAAATATCAGAGATATAGCTGTGATTTAATTGGATCCTCAAAGAGATGTAGGTTCCATCAGGTTGCATCATGCTTAGACTCAGGGTTTAAGATTGTAGAAATATCAGAATGTTTAAGATTGAAGAAATATCAGAGATGGGTCCATAGAGCTGTGATTTAATTTTTTAAGATTTGTCTCCAAGAGATGTTAAGTATAGCGCCCACCATGTTAAGTATAGCTCTCAGCATCCGAGAGTGTAGGTTCCATCATGCTTAGACACTAACTTTAAGATTGTAGAAATATCAGAGATGGGTCCATAGAGCTGTGATTTAATTGGATTTTGTCTCCAAGAGATGTTAAGTATAGCTCTCACCATCCGAGCGGTAGGTTCCATCATGCTTAGACTCAAGGGTTTAAGATTGTAGAAATATCAGAGATGGGTCCATAGAGCTGTGATTTAATTGGATCCATCCGAGTGTAGGTTGCATCATGCTTAGACTCAGGGTTTAAGATTGTTGAAATATCAGAGATGGGTCCATAGAGCTGTGATTTAATGGATTTGTCTCAAAGAGATTGTAAGTATAGCTCTCAGCATCCGAGTGTAGGTTGCATCATGCTTAGACTCCAGGGTTTAAGATTGTAGAAATATCAGAGATGGGTCCATAGAGCTGTGATTTAATTGGATTTTGTCTCAAAGAGATGTTAAGTATAGCTCTCCAGCATCCGAGTGTAGGTTGCATCATGCTTAGACTCTCAGGTTTAAGATTGTAGAAATATCAGAGATGGGTCCATAGAGCTGTGATTTAATTGGATTTTGTCTCAAAGAGATGTTAAGTATAGCTCTCAGCATCCGAGTGTAGGTTGCATCATGCTTAGACTCAACGTTTAAGATTGTAGAAATATCAGAGATGGGTCCATAGAGCTGTGATTTAATTGGATTTTGTCTCAAAGAGATGTTAAGTATAGCTCTCACCATCCGAGTGTAGGTTCCATCATGCTTAGACTCCAGGGTTTAAGATTGTAGAAATATCAGAGATGGGTCCATAGAGCTGTGATTTAGTTGGATGTTGCCTCCAAGAGATGTTAAGTATTGCTTTTACCATCAGAGCGTAGGTTCCATCAAGCTTAGACTCAAGTGTTTAAGATTGTAGAAATATCAGAGAACGCTCCATAGAGCTGTGATTTAGTTGGATGTTGTCTCCAAGTGATGCTAAGTATAGCTTTTACCATCAGAGCGTAGGTTCCATCAAGCTTAGACTCAAGGGTTTAAGATGGTAGAAATATGAGAGTTGGGTTCACGGAGCTGTTATTTAGTTGGATGTCTTCTCCAAGCGATGTTAAGTATAGCTCCCACCATCCGAGCGTAGGTTCCATCAACTTTAGACACTAACGTTTAAGATTGTAGAAATATCAGAGATGGGTCCATAGAGCTGTGATTTAGGTTGGATGTTGTCTCTAAGAGATGTAAAGTATAGCTACCACCATCCGAGCGTAGGTTCCATCAAGCTTAGACACTAACGTTTAAGAATGTAGAAATATCAGAGATGGGTCCATAGAGCTGTGATTTAGTTGGATGTTGTCTCCAAGAGATGTTAAGTATAGCTACCACCATCCGAGCGTAGGTTCCATCAAGCTTAGACTCAAGTGTTTAAGATTGTAGAAATATCAGAGATGGGTCCATAGAGCTGTGATTTACTTGGATGTTGTCTCCAAGAGATGTTAAGTATAGCTACCACCATCCGAGCGTAGGTTCCATCATGCTTAGACTCAAGGTTTTAAGATTTTAGAAATATCAGAGATCGCTCCATAGAGCTGTGATTTAGTTGGATGTTGTCTCCAAGAGATGTTAAGTATAGCTTTTACCATCAGATGTACGTTCCATCAAGTTTAGACTCACGTGTTTAAGAATGTAGAAATATCAGAGATCGCTCCATAGTGCTGTGATTTAGTTGGATGTTTTCTCCAAGCGATGTTAAGTATAGCAACTGCCATCCGAGCGTAGGTTCCATCAAGCTTTGTCACTAACGTTTAAGAATGTAGAAATATCCGAGATTGGTCCATAGAGCTGTGATTTAGTTGGATGTTGTCTCCAAGAGATGTTAAGTATAGCTACCACCATCCGAGCGTAGGTTCCATCAAGCTTAGACACTATCGTTTAAGATTGAAGAAATATCCGAGATGGGTCCATAGAGCTGTGATTTAGATGGATGTTGTCTCCAAGAGATGTTAAGTATAGCTTTTACCATCAGAGCGTAGGTTCCATCAAGCTTAGACTCAAGCGTTTTTGATTGTAGAAATATCAGAGATGGGTCCATAGAGCTGTGATTTAGTTGGATTTTTTCTCAAAGAGATGTTAAGTATTGCTCTCACCATCCGAGTGTAGGTTCCATCATGCTTAGACACAACGTTTAAGATTGTAGAAATATCAGAGATGGGTCCATAGAGCTGTGATTTAGTTGGATGTTGTCTCCAAGAGATGTTAAGTATAGCTACCACCATGCGAACGTAGGTTCCATCAAGCTTAGACACTAACGTTTAAGATTGTAGAAATATCAGAGAAGTGTCCATAGAGCTGTGATTTAGTTGGATGTTTTCTCCAAGAGATGTTAAGTATAGCTTTTACAATCAGAGCGTAGGTTCCATCAAGCTTACACTCAATGGTTTTAGATTGTAGAAATATCAGAGATGGGTTCATAGAGCTGTGATTTAGTTGGATGTTGTCTCCAAGTGATGTTAAGTATAGCTTTTACCATCAGAGCATAGGTTCCATCAAGCTTAGACTCAAGGGTTTAAGATTGTTGAAATATCAGAGTTGGGTTCACAGAGCTGTTATTTAGTTGGATGTTTTCTCCAAGCGATGTTCAGTATAGCTCCCACCATCCGAGCGTAGGTTCCATCAAGCTTAGATACTAACGTTTAACATTGTATAAATATTAGAGATCGCTCCACTGAGTTGTGATTTAGTTGGATGTTGTCTCCAAGAGATGTTAAGTATAGCTACCACCATCCGAGCGTAGGTTCCATCATTCTTAGAGTCAAGGGTTTAAGATTGTATAAATATCAGAGATGGGTCCATAGAGCTGTGATTTAGTTGGATATTGTCTCTAAGAGATGTTAAGTATAGCTCTCAATATCCGAGTGTAGATTCCATCAAGCTTAGTCTGTAGGATTTTAGTTAATGTCCAGGCAGTGGCGCCATAACACCGCCTCTACAGTGGCTTGAAAGAATCTCCGCTTGATGTTGTCTGGCAGATCAGATTTCCAGATTACATTCAATTTTTTTAAAGGCGTTCCAGGCTTTCGCTATGCGATTTTGCACATCCTTTTCTGTGGAATATTTTTCGCTCCCTAGTTTACACTGTCTATATTTCTGAGTTTAGGTATTATGTACACTATTTACATTATTCGGATTATTGTCTTCATCTTTGTTTCCATATTTATCACGTTTCGGCCTTTGTACGCTGCGGCCTTCTTCATGTTGTTCGAATATCGAACTGAACCCTTTATTTCACTCGCCGGGGTAGACTGTTCTAGTTCCACGTGCCATGTTTAATGGATGTCAGTTATCAGTTATCTGCTGTTAATACCCTTTTCCAAGTTCTCTACCGCCTTAGCCAAGTATTGAACTCACAAATCTTTGCGTCCTGTCACTTGATCTAACCAACGCCTTTATTCACTGTGTCATGTGTCCTTAAGGGCCCCACCGAGTGAAATAAAGGGTTCAGTTCGACATTCCAACCACCTAAAGAAGATCGGAGCGTACATCAACCGAAACGTTGTGATAAATATAGCGAAAAAGATGAGGACAATAGTCCGAATAATATAAATAGAAAATTACACGCGGGTGTGATCATCTTGGTTGCTATCGTCAGCCTTTGTACATACCGATAATCTTCCGTGCACTGTTGTGTGCCGAAGCTGCACAATCCGAAACAATTCAAATGAAGACGCCATTTCAAATAAAACAATAATAATGATAATTCTTTTGTTTCAGAGATTCAAACCTCAACATGTTCCTTATTAGACTTATTTAACGTTTACTTTGTTACCAAACATTTATATTGAGAAGGTTTCTGTATAGTTTTCTATTTCTCAGTAAGGTATGTACCATTCGTGAGAGATGATTAGGCGATCATGTATCATTCGATACATAATTGACGGTGCAGATATTTTCTCGTGGTAGGTTATCATTTCTTTCTGCGGTAGACCAGTTGCCACCAAAAGCTATAGAACCCGGTCTGTCCTGCTATTTACCCATAGCTGGGGGGCGAGAAGAAGAGGGTCCATAACTTTACCAAGGGTCAGTCAGTTATATGCCATGCGTGATACACACTTAGACGATCATGTATCTTTCGATACATAACTGACGAGGAAAATTCTTTCCGGCAGTATTTTGCCATTTCTTTCTGCGGTAGACCAGTTGGCATCCAAGGCTATAAAATCTGGTCTCTCCTGTTATTTACATATAGCTTTTAGAAGAAGAGGATTCATACCTTTCGCAAGGTTAATGTATTATGAATGTTTATTATTTTTCACACATAAATAGTTGGAATATCATATGCTTATGTTTGTTTATATATGTGGATTGATATCGGAATATGTATCAAAAACAAATACAAAATTTTGCTATTTCCTGCATGATTCGAAATAATCCAAATGAAGACGCCATTTCAAATAAAACAATAATAATTATAATTCTTTGTTTCAGAGATTCAAATCTCAACATGTCCCTCATTAAACTTTCAGAGCTAACCCTCTCCCTGCTCTATCGCTAGATGTTCAGACGAGCTACATTCCTTAGTTCCACCAATTCCGGCCTATACAGCTAAGCCTCTCTCTACTCTATCGCTATTTCCATGGCAAATGTTCAGATGAGCTACATTCCTTAGTTCCACCGGTTCAGACCTTTACAGTTAAGCCTCTCTCTATTCTATCGCTATTTCCATGGCAAATGTTCAGAAGAGATACATTCCTTAGTTCCACCGGTTCAGACCTTTACAGTTAAGACTCTCTCTATTCTATCGCTATTTCCGTAGTAAATATTCAGGCTGGCTACATTTGTTACAAAACATTTATATATAAGAATTTTAAGTTTCGTTAAATGCGTCATTTTAATGGTGAAAGATCACAGATAAAAAAGAATTGTCAATGACCATGGAAAAATTGTGTGTTACTCCCTTAAATAAAAACGTAAATATTATATTCCTTTGCATAAACCACAAATGAACACATAAAAAAGCAGTCAGACACAAGCTCAAGCATCCAGTTGCACTGACTCATATATGACATATTTTATATTAAAAAGATGTGCTGGTTGATGTAAATTTTAAGTTTAAAATCGGAGTTTGTTTGTGTCGGTTGTAAAAATCATGTTGACAATATCAAATTGCCAAAACCCACAATATTGTGTTAATATTTTCTATTCGAAAACTCCATAAGCAATCGTCTTCAGCATTATTTCTTGATATGAAAGGTCTGAAGTGGTGGTACTAAGGAATATAGCTCGCCTGAACATTTGTCATGGAAATAGCGATAGAGTAGAGAGAGGCTTACCTGTAAAGGTCTGAACAGGTAGAACTAAGGAATGTAGCTCGCCTGAACATTTGCCATGGAAATAGCGATAGAGTAGAGAGAGGCTTAGATGTAAAGGTCTGAACAGGTAGAACTAAGGAATGTAGCTCGCCTGAACATTTGCCATGGAAATAGCGATAGAGTAGAGAGTTTAGATGTAAAACAGGTCTGAACAGGTAGAACTAAGGAATGTAGCTCGCCTGAACATTAGTCATGGAAATAGCGATAGAGTAGAGAGAGGCTTAGATGTAAAGGTCTGAACTGGTGGAACTAAGGAATGTAGCTCATCTGAACATTTGCCATGGAAATAGCGATAGAGTAGAGAGAGGCTTAGATGTAAAGGTCTGAACAGGTAGAACTAAGGAATGTAGCTCGCCTGAACATTTGCCATGGAAATAGCGATAGAGTAGAGAGAGGCTTAGATGTAAAGGTCTGAACTGGTGGAACTAAGGAATGTAGCTCATCTGAACATTTGCCATGGAAATAAAGGATAGAGTAGAGAGAGGCTTAGATGTAAAGGTCTGAACAGGTAGAACTAAGGAATGTAGCTCGCCTGAACATTTGCCATGGAAATAGCGATAGAGTAGAGAGAGGCTTAGATGTAAAGGTCTGAACTGGTGGAACTAAGGAATGTAGCTCATCTGAACATTTGCCATTGAAATAGCGATAGAGTAGAGAGAGGCTTAGATGTAAAGGTCTGAACTGGTGGAACTAAGGAATGTAGCTCATCTGAACATTTGCCATTGAAATAGCGATAGAGTAGAGAAAGGCTTAGATGTAAAGGTCTGAACTGGTGAAACTAAGGAATGTAGCTCGTCTGAACATTTGCCATTGAAATAGCGATAGAGTAGAGAGAGGCTTAGATGTAAAGGTCTGAACAGGTAGAACTAAGGAATGTAGCTCGCCTGAACATTTGCCATGGAAATAGCGATAGAGTAGAGAGAGGCTTAGATGTAAAGGTCTGAACAGGTAGAACTAAGGAAAGTCGCTCGCCTGAACAGTTGCCATGGAAATAGCGATAGATTAGAGATAGGCTTAGCTGTAAAGGTCTGAACAGGTAGAACTAAGGAATGTTACTCGTCTGAACATTTGCCATGGAAATAGCGATAGCGTAGAGAGAGGCTTAGATGTAAAGGTCTGAACTGGTCGAACTAAGGAATGTAGCTCATCTGAACATTTGCCATGGAAATAGCGATAGAGTAGAGAGAGGCTTAGCTTTAAAGGTCTGAACAGGTAGAACTAAGGAATGTAGCTCATCTGAACATTTGCCATTGAAATGGCGATAGAGTAGAGAGAGGCTTAGATGTAAAGGTCTGAACAGGTAGAACTAAGGAATGTAGCTCATCTGAACATTTGCCATGGAAATAGCGATAGAGTAGAGAGAGGCTTAGATATAAAGGTCTGAACTGGTGGAACTAAGGAATGTAGCTCATCTGAACATTTGCCATGGAAATAGCGATAGAGTAGAGAGAGGCTTAGATGTAAAGGTCTGAACAGGTAGAACTAAGGAATGTAGCTCATCTGAACATTTGCCATGGAAATAGCGATAGTGTAGAGAGAGGCTTAGATGTAAAGGTCTGAACAGGTGAAACTAAGGAATGTAGCTTTTATGAACATTCGCCATGGAAATAGCGATAGAGTAGAGAGAGGCTTAGCTGTAAAGGTCTGAACCGGGAGAACTAAGGAATGTAGCTCGCCTGAACATTAGTCATGGAAATAGCGATAGAGTAGAGGAGAGGCTAACCACTGTCCTGATTTTTTCTCAGTGTTATCTTTCTTAAGTTAAATGACGATGTTATGTAAATAGTAAACAGGAAGTGATTTATTTCTGTTATTTCATTTGATGATGTCAAAAAAATTCCCATTCCAGTTTATTTGTTCAAATAAATTTAATGATCAAAAATACTTCTAAACCCTGTGTGATATCAATTCAAGCGATACCTTTTCAGTCGATATCATTTCAGGCGATATCATTTCAGTGTAGGAATCAAGGGATATTCGTTTAATCGATATTTATGAAAATAAGATATTTATATGTATGTATGTATGTATATATGTGTATGTGTGTGTACAAAAAAAATACTTTGCTTCACTCTTCGTATCGTATCTATCTAGCTACCTATCTATATTAAAATCCTGAGTGTGGCCCTATATATTTGACCTATAGTGCGTATATATATACAGAAAGAAAGATTTTGTGAAATGTGTTCGCTCGAGAACATTGCAGCATCCCCCCTCGAATCAATCATAAGAAAGAAAGAAAGAAAGAAAGAAAGAAGGTAAGATTTTGGTAAATGTGTTCGCTCGAGAACTTTTCTGCATCTTCCCCACCCGTATCAATCATAAAAAAGAAAGAAAGAAAGAAAGAAAATTGGGAGATTTGGGGAAATCTTTACTCGTGAACTTTTCAGCAGGCCCCGTATCAAAAGACAGAAAGAAAATATGTCTACTCCAACTTCACTTACATATTCAAGATGGGCTGAGATCAAAGTGTAGTATCTGTTCTCCTCATCTCTCATGGTAATACTAGCCGTTCCCTTATAAGGAAACATTCGGCATTCATTAACTGAGCAGTCAGTGTTATTTACGGTTGAATTTTATAAAAACCTTCCTATTATTTAGCTTGTTCCACAAGGTGACACCATTAATGCTTAATTACACTGCCAGCAGCTAGACAACGTGTACGACAAACTAAAGAAGGGGTATCCTGCATTGTTCAATTGAAGTCGGCCTTTGTTTCAGCAAGACAATGCGAGGTCACACACTGCTAGTTTGACTAAGGAGGAGTTCAAACAGATGGACGGTGTTGAGATTCTTCCACATCCACCATTCAGTCCCGATGCTGCTCCGGGTGACTATGGCGTGTTCCGATCAATGGCACACTTCTTCCGCGACCAGCGATTCAACACTTTTACTTTGATTCAAAGTCAACGAAGTGGAATCTGGGACAGATTCGGATGCTGGCTGATCGCTGGCAGAAGATCGTCAAGAATGATAGACTTTATTTTGAAGAATGAATATTACTGTTTCTCCATAAAATTTTCTTGTTTTCTATGTGAGTAAAGACTTTCTAGTCAACCTTGTATTTGACAATATTCAATTTTGTAATTGAGTCGGACGCATAACTAGTCCTTTAGTGGCGCGTACACAATTTTATAATGATTTTTTAAAACGATCATTTTTAAAAGTATATATATTTAGAGAATATGCACAAATACATTGAAATAAAGTGGTAGGAAGAGTAAGGATAAGAAAAAGCCGCCGTAAAATGGTGACTTGAAAACTAATAATAACACAATAAACAGCGACAAAATAACCGCTCTTTTTTTCTACTAGGTTGGCCAGAAAATCCTGACCCAGAAACCGGAAAGAAAACAACAAATTCTGATCTCTGTCTGGTGGAATTTCCAAGGAGTACTGCATTTCGAGCTTATTTCACGCGCTCGCGTCATCAACGCTAAACTGTATTTCCAAGAGCTAGACCGCGTGTAGGAAAAACTAAAGAAGGAGTATCCTGCTTTGGTCGATCGAGGTCGGGCTTTGTTTCAGCAAAACAATACGAGGTCACACACTCCTATTTTGACTAAGGAGAAATTCAGACAGATGGACGGTGTTGAGATTCTTCCACATCCACCATTCAGTCCCGATGCTGCTCCGGGTGACTATGGCGTATTCCGCTCAATGGCACACTTCCTCCGCGACCAGCGATTCAACACTTTTGATGAAGTGAAGGAAGCTTGTATAGTTTTTTTTATATTTTATTTAAAACAAGCGGACTGGTATCTGGGACAGATTCGGATACTGGCTGATCGCTGGCAGAAGATCGTCGAGAATAATGGACTTTAGTTTGAAGAATAAATGTTGATGTTGCCCTGATATGTCCCGCAAAGGGATATATTTGTTCGAAGTAGCAAAGTGGTTTTAAACTACTGTAACCGGGTAGGACAATCTAGCAGGCAACCGCAATGGACTGGTCTTCGTCGTAGTGGTAGGCAATAGGCGTAACCAATAGGCGAAGACAATAGGCATAGCCAATAGGCGCCGTCCCTGTACCTCTACATCAGTCTGTATTTATGGCTGACACCAGCCAATCATATTACTGTGAGGGGGAACCCAGGTGTATGCATATTCAATAGATCATGCTCCATAAAATTTTGTTGCTTTTTCCGCTTCGACGTGGGTTTACTGACGATGTTTTTTTACATTTTAAAGATAAATGTTTTTGATCAAAATGACTTTGAAATGCTGATGACAAAATCCCTTTGTGTCAAAACATTTCATACAGGAAATATCATCTACACGAGTATACAACTTGGCAATAATTCAAAGAATACTTTACTAGACATGGATGAAAAGATACTCTCCCAAGGGTTATGCAATCAGCAGTGAGACTTCATTGAGTGAACATGTGTATTACGTGATATTCCTATTCAAACTCACAGATCGCTTCTATGCATTTTTCTTTTATTGCGACAAAGCGACATCATGCAGGCCGACCCATCCGTCTATTGGTACTTCTAGCTTTCTCGAAGACTAAAATCACTCTCGAAGCACTTAGAATCAAATTAAGAAGAACACAACAAGCTAGGAATCCCGAATTAGAGCAAAAAGTAAAGAAAATGCTAGTATAAGTATGTGAAATTCAAAAGGGGTTTACTTTGTAGAAAACTAAGGTGTCATTGACCTAAGTAGGACATTTTTTTCTGTTATCTGTTAATATTAAATGATTTGATACTTTGCTGGGGGAACTCAGATTTTGCATTTTCTGTTTATTTTAACCCAAGCAAGGCGATAAAGCCACTAAGATACAATAGGTTACTGAGTGGGAGAAAAACTGAGTAAACGTTATTAATGTGAAAGCATAATAAAAGACCAGGATTCAAAAACAGTGAGGACGACTGGGCAGTGCATTTCAATGTTTGAATATCGTAGTTAACAGGAAAGGCAAGAAGTGTACAGAAGACAGAAGATAACGATTGACACTGCATTCAAATTTTTGAAGATCAAACTTAACTGGAAAGTAAGAAGCCAAAAAACAGTTCCACAAGCGAGAAGTGCGAGAGAAGAAACTGTTAGCATAGAACTTACGGTTACATCTACCACCCGACTCGAGCCAGAATATAGATATTTTTGCAATATTTGACTACGGTAGACCTACTAGTATTGCTCAGACGCTGGGCTCGCATTATACATGAGCTGTTTGAAAAGAATCAGGTTTCCCCAGAGAAATCCATAGATCGCAGTATACATGAAGTCGAATTATACGCGAGTATATACGGTACTTTTAAAAATAATTTCGCCCCCCGCCCCACCGCAAGGCAATAAAGCCTCTAAGACGATAAGCTGTTACTGAGCGTTCGAGAATATAAGAAAACTATTTTAATAAAGAGATAAAATAATAAAAGAACAATAATTATAAAGACAGAAGTTAATAATTGAAAAGTTGATTGGGAAGCCAGAAGCCGGGAGAGCGCTCCACAAGCGAGACGTACGAGAGAATAAACTGAAAGCTTAGAACTTATATCTAGCCAGTTCAAATGTAAAATGATGAGACCTTTTTGCCAATCTAGTACCGCAATTCAAAAAGACAGATGTCGACAGACGCTGTATTTTTAAAGATCGTAGTTGGCAAGAAAGACACCGAATTAGACCCCCACAGAAGTGCAAGATAAGAAACTTCATATTGCTTCATTACTTAAATGAATATTTATGTTTTCTTTAATACCTGAAGTATGGACGTTTTATTTAACCCAACTGATAGTTTTAGGGAGGTCAGCAAGAATAATAAATCAGAAGAAATGTTGTTTAACATTGCACATTCTTCATAAACAGGTTTGTCGTTTCAATGACGTGTTATATTCAACAGCCAAGAAAAGACAACGTATCCGATTACATCTGAGAACCATTGTCCATAAAAGCAAGTCCAAGTCATATAAAGAGTTTATGAATAGGTAAATAGGATAAGGATATAAATAGGTATCCTGTCAGTTCTGCTCTCTCTCTCTCTCTCTCTCTCTCTCTCTCTCTCTCTCTTCGTGGAAAAAATGATGAAAAGCCTTGAGACAACTGAGATGTTGTTCTACCGACAAATGTGGGAAAGACCGTAGACAGAGTTTGAGACAAGTTTTAAGAAAAATAAAAACAAGAAAAATGAGAATAATAAAAAAACACCTGTAATTCTTATAAATCATAAAGAGAAAAGAAAGCTTGGAGAATTTAACATTCACTGGGCATATCATGAGGAGCAGAAAAGAACGACAAGTAACCTCCTTGACAGGTTTGAGTAAATGGATGATCGAATAAGTACCAAAAGAAAAGTATTGCTGAGAAGCCGTTAGTTATTCTGGAAATAATTATGTATATAATAAATATAAATATAATATATAAATATAAAATAAATATATAATATAAATATAAATGCATAACTAAAATATAACTAAGTAAATAACTAAAATATTTAACTAATAAATAAATAATAAATAATGAATAAATAATAATGAATAAATATATAGTGTAAATATAAATACATAACTAAATAAATAACTAAAATATATAACTAATAAATAAATAATGAATAAATAAAATATAATTATAAATATAAATACATAACTAAATAAATAACTAAAATATTTAACTAATAAATAAACAATACATAATGAATAAATAATAATAAATAAATATATAATATAACTAAAATATAAACTATAAATAACTAAAATATATAACTAATGAATAAATAATAATAAATAATAATGAATAAGTAATAATAAATAAATATATAATATAAATGTAAATACATAACTTAATAAATAAATAAAATATATGACTAATAAATAAATAATAATAATTAACGAATATATAATAATAAATAAATATATAATATAAATATAAATGCATAACTAAATAAATGACTAAAATATACAACTAATAAATAAATAATAACACATAATGAATAAGTAATAAATAAATATATAATATAAATATAAATACATAACTAAATAAATAAGTGAAATATATAACTAATAATAACTAATAAATAAATAATAATAAATAATGAATAAATAATAATTAATAAATATATAATATAAATATAAATAAATATAATATATAGATATAATAAATATAAATATATAATAAATATATATGTATAATACGGTCTTACATATTAACTCTTATCTGTGGCTCGGTCTTCGAACAGAGCTCGACTCCGTTGATTCTCTGTCTTCAGGCAGAGTGTGACTCACTTGAGGATTTGACTTTGATCATTGCACGTGGAAGTGGAACAGCCCCAGCGAGCAAAATAATGTGTTCAGTTCGACATTCCAACCACCTGTAGAAGGCCGGAGCGTATATCGACCGAAACGTTGCAATAAATATGGCAACAAAGATAAGGACAATAGTCCGAATAATGTAAATAGTGTACATAATACCTCATCTCAGAAATATAGACAGATACTGAAAGGCCGAAACGTTGTAATAAATATGGCGACAAAGATGAGGACAATAGTCCGAATAATGTAAATAGTGTATATAATACCTCATCTCAGAAATATAGACAGATACTGAAAGGCCGAAACGTTGTAATAAATATGGCGACAAAGATGAGGACAATAGTCCGAATAATGTAAATAGAGTATATAATACCTCATCTCAGAAATATAGACAGATACTGAAAGGCCGAAACGTTGTAATAAATATGGCGACAAGGATAAGGACAATAGTCCGAATAATGTAAATAGTGTACATAATACCTCATCTCAGAAATATAGACAGATACTGAAAGGCCGAAATATTGTAATAAATATGACGACAAAGATGAGGACAATAGTCCGAATAATGTAAATAGTGTTCATAATACCTCATCTCAGAAATATAGACAGATACTGAAAGGCCGAAACGTTGTAATAAATATGGCGACAAAGATGAGGACAATAGACCGAATGATGTAAATAGTGTATATAATACCTCATCTCAGAAATATAGACAGATACTGAAAGGCCGAAACGTTGTAATAAATATGGCGACAAGGATGAGGACAATAGTCCGAATAATGTAAATAGTGTACATAATACCTCATCTCAGAAATATAGGCAGATACTGAAAGGCCGAAATATTGTAATAAATATGACGACAAAGATGAGGACAATAGTCCGAATAATGTAAATAATGTACATCATACATCATCTCAGAAATATAGACAGATACTGAAAGGCCGAAACGTTGTAATAAATATGGCGACAAAGATGAGGACAATAGTCCGAATAATGTAAATAGTGTTCATAATACCTCATCTCAGAAATATAGACAGATACTGAAAGGCCGAAACGTTGTAATAAATATGGCGACAAAGATGAGGACAATAGTCCGAATAATGTAAATAGTGTATATAATACCTCATCTCAGAAATATAGACAGATACTGAAAGGCCGAAACGTTGTAATAAATATGGCGACAAGTATGAGGACAATAGTCCGAATAATGTAAATAGTGTACATAATACCTCATCTCAGAAATATAGACAGATACTGAAAGGCCGGAATATTGTAATAAATATGACGACAAAGATGAGGACAATAGTCCGAATAATGTAAATAATGTACATCATACATCATCTCAGAAATATAGACAGATACTGAAAGGCCGAAACGTTGTAATAAATATGGCGACAAAGATGAGGACAATAGTCCGAATAATGTAAATAGTGTTCATAATACCTCATCTCAGAAATATAGACAGATACTGAAAGGCCGAAACGTTGTAATAAATATGGCGACAAGGATGAGGACAATAGTCCGAATAATGTAAATAGTGTATATAATACCTCATCTCAGAAATATAGACAGATACTGAAAGGCCGAAACGTTGTAATAAATATGGCGACAAGGATGAGGACAATAGTCCGAATAATGTAAATAGTGTACATAATACCTCATCTCAGAAATATAGACAGATACTGAAAGGCCAAAACGTTGTAATAAATATGGCGACAAGGATGAGGACAATAGTCCGAATAATGTAAATAGTGTACATAATACCTCATCTCAGAAATATAGACAGATACTGAAAGGCTGAAACGTTGTAATAAATATGGAGACATTGATGAGGACAATAGTCCGAATAATGTAAATAGTGTACATAATACATCATCTCAGAAATATAGACAGATTCTGAAAGGCCGAAACGTTGTAATAAATATGGCGACAAAGATGAGGACAATAGTCCGAATAATGTAAATAGTGTACATAATACATCATCTCAGAAATATAGACAGCTATCAACCTACAATACCGCAGTCAAATATACTCTAACAAGATGAAAAAAATACGAAAAGTTCTCATAAATTACTAATATATTCCCCACAAATCACAGTAAAAATAAAACAAATTGCATACTAAATTTAATAAAACCAACTTTTCTTCTCCGTCAACTGATGTTTTGCAAAAGACCAACATATTTCAATTTAAATGTCCTTTGGGAGATTGTATCTCTGACTAAAACGTAAATATATAAGTTGGTTTCACGACGATGACACTATCAAGAAGGCTTACTTTACACATGTAGACTCTAGTTCTATTGCACAACATTTAAAAGAATATTCCTGTCCACTTGTGACAATACAAGTATATTCAACCGTGAAAATAAAAAACAAAAACTTGAAATTCTCGAAGCGCTCTATATATATATATATATATATATATATATATATATATATATATATAAAAAAACGCAGCCAACATTAAATAAAATTAATTCTGAGCATAGAAACAACGTTTTTAAATGCCTGTAAATGTAATTTTGAGGAATGCTCAAATCGTAAAAAGTTTGATTTTTTTTTAAATCAAGAAAAAAAATGCAGGCTGAGCATTTAAAATATTGATAATATAAATATAAATTAAGTTACCTCCCTTACATATTCTTAAAGTTAATTTTTTAAATTGACTATAACGGAGGTCGTTTCATGCGCAATTACAAAAAAATTCACATCTATCAATTACATTAATGTTTTGTCTTAGCAATTCACCCCCTGAAGATGATCTCGGATGAGATTGACAGTGCTTCGGAAAATAAAGGAAATAACCAAAACTGCGGCGTCTGTCTTACTCAATTTTATAACAGCACTAAGAAAAAGATCCGTAAATTTGAGAGGATTAAAATAAAAATAGACATTTTTTTATCTAGATTATCCAACCAAACATGCCTGAATGAAGATATGCTGCCAAATACACACACGTGTGTGTGGGGGGGTGCATAGTGTATTGGTGCAGCAGATAATTATTTAAACATATATTGTTAGATATAACAGACAATGAATGTCTATTATGTCTGATCAGGAGTCGTTTTAAACTCCGCGGTCAGATGTGGCACAAGGTCGAATTTAATGTGGAGGATCTGAGTCGGTAGGCTCGGCTAAAAATATTATTAAACGTTTTTTTAACTAATTCACTCTTATGAAATCGCTAAATGAAATCTGTCTTCAATGGTCATTCTTCTATATGATTGCAGGTATTCCCCAGGGTGCTATCCTTGGGCGTACATTGTTCCTAATTTTCCCAAATGACATTCCAGGTCTCATCAGTTCTCAACTCAATATCTATGCCGATGACATAACTATTTACTGCTGCCTTAATAGTAAATCTGATCAGTTCTATAAGGTCAAATTGGCAGGTGGTCTCAAAAATGACTAACAATCTGCTGTTAAATGGGGCAAGGAATGGCTTGTTAATTTAAACGTCTCAAAAATGAAATAGCTCTCTGTTAATAGTCTGTCTTCGTCAACATGGCTAAATATAACCTGCAGGAGAGTGACTCATTGCACTTCCTCGGAATAACGTTTCCGCTGATATGAGGTGGAAAGTGCATGTTGAACCAATAGCTAAGTCTGTAAGTTCCCTGTGCAGAATTCCCCTCGGCAGAATCTATCTTAGGTATTTATAAGCCTAACATTCGTCCTTCTTTTAAATATGGCTGTTGTCAGGTTCTCCTGCTATATATTTAGAGATATTTGAGAAAGTCCAAAAAATCTGCAATATTATTTGTCCTAACATGGCATCTCGGCTTCAGTCCCTTTCTCACCAGCATAACCTATATTCCCGTACCTTTTCTATAAATAGTTTCTTGGCAATTGCTCTGATGTTTTTTTCCGCTAAGGTTCCTAGATTTTATGAATTTAATCTCTATATTAGACTCGCGGCAAAGTATCATCATTGTATAGATTAAAGAGCTAGATGTAACCGTATGTTTTATGCAAAGAGTTTCTTCAATCGCACTTCTCGCTTGTGGAACCCTCTTCCGGCTTCTTGCTTCCCAGTCAGCATAGATCTTCAAAAATTTAAATTCAGTGTCAATCGTTATGTTTTACCTTCTTAAAACCCGTTCTTTTATTGTCCTATCTTGTTAATAGTAGCTTTTTTCATATTCTCTATCACTGAGTAAACCTTCTGTATTTTACTGGCTTTATAGATTTTTTTTGGGGGGGGGATGATTAAAAAAAATTCTGTTTCATTTGCTTTTTGTTGCAAATTGAGTTCTTTTTATGATTTTTATGATCGTTAGGCACGGTGGAGTAATGGATAGCGGCTCGGATTGAGGAATCGGAGAGCCGAGTTCGAATTCCAATCGAATCGTTTACATTCACTTACATGCTAATACCTTTGGGAAAGGTATGAATCCTCTATTTCACACCACCAGCTATGGATAAATAGTAGGACAGACCGGGTTATATAGCCTTTCATAGCAACTGGTCTACCGCAGAAAAAAATGGCAACCTACTGCGGGAAAAAATCTGCCTCATCAGTCATGTATCGAAACAGCATTGATTAGAAATGAAGAATATGTCTCTGGCGAGTTTTGGACTCGTATTCCCTTATATGAAATATCCTGCGTGATCGATTAAGTCTCGAATGGCTACAGGTTCTATTTAATCAATCGAATTTTTGCATCACGCATTTTTCTGTTAGAAGCAGTATTTATTTTTTTTTTAAACAAAGTCTCGTGTTTCTTCTTTATCTGTGATGAGATTGTCCAGCATTCATTGGCATATAGTTTTTGGAAGGCATCTTTTTCTATGTCAATGTGTCTTTGGATTTCAGTATCACACTTTCCTTATTTTTATTTTGTTATTTATTTTTTTTTTGTTTTTATTTTTATTTTTTTTTTATTTTTTTATTTTTTTTGTGGGGGAGATGAGTATGGCTGTTTTATATCTCACCCTTTTTAAATGTAGAACCAAATTTTATACATCATTGTTTATTTATGAAAGTACCTGAACGTGCTAAAAGTTCAACGTGAGAGAACATTTTTATACTTTCGTAATGTTTTGATCCCTAACTGGGGGTCAAAATATTACATCATATAAGCAAATAATCACCACATTCTATTCTGTTCCACATGGTACCAAATTTCATCGATGCAAAATGCAAAGTTTTCATCGTCATAACAGAAATCTAAATCGATATACAACATCTCACCCGTGTTTTTCATATTTGATATAAAAAAATTTTGGGGAATTAACTAAAGCGTTCGTTGTTTTGTTTGTTTGTTTTTTCTCTCGTTATTTGAATTAACACGCAAAATATTTTTACCTTATCATTTTATTTTTGTTACCGTAAACTGCGACGTACAAGTCGAGTTTTGAAGCCTAAAGATCTTTTCAAGACTACGATTCGACTTATATAACGGGTATAAAATACAAACCTTTACCACCGACATGTAAATAATTGGGACACTACTAAAAATTATTGTACACCACTTACCGTACCCATGGCAGCACTTCGTAATTGCTGTTGTTCTCAGGTCCCCACCCTGACCTGGGGTGGTAACACCTGTTAAGATCCCAACTCCGGGCAAATACTGAACTCCCGATATGGGGCCAAAACATTACGAAAGTATAAACGTACCTTATCAGCAATACATTTTTATAGTAAAAAAAATTACCAACAACATATTATTTGAAAAAGAAGAGAAAAATTACCAGCAATATATTTTTTAATAACAAAAATACAAAAGCTTCCAAAACAAATTAAATTTAGGCCTTTATGAATTGATATGTCGTTAAACAAACAAAACCGTACATCCAGCAGGCTGCCATAAATATATATTCACTAAAACTTGTTTGGTGAATATATTTGGCATATTAACAGAGAAATTAATATAAAATAATAAAATATTAACACAAATTCAGTATTCTGTTAACGCTGCACAACACATCATGTTCAACCGCTGATACACTAAATAGCGTCGTCACTGTTTGCTTACCTCGCTGTTGCAAATGGCGGATGAGTGAAACCGTATTTTACAATGATATTCGATACATAGCAGTAATATCAAGAAACAACCTGGTATGATGTTTAATCTACGGAATTAATATTTTATAGGGATTGATGTTGGCTTCAATGTATTTATCAATAGTCTTGAATTTTAAATATTCGCTAAGTTATACCGATACAATATACGTGTACTTACCAGGTTTTGTTGTATATTTTTTCTATACAACGCATTTTTTCCTATACAATATATATATATATATATATATATATATATATATATATATATATATATATATATATATATATATATATATATATATATATATATATATAGAGAGAGAGAGAGAGAGCAAATTTCGGCTTACCAGTTGAGTTTACAAACCTTAAAGATATTTCCAAATCTAGGGTTCGACATATATAGTGGGTATAATAAGCAAACGTTTACCACTGAGTTGTAAAAAAGTGGGACAATTATTGTAGGCCACTCACTATAAATACAGCACACGAATATCCCTCTACAATAAGCGATTGGTGAACATATTTGGTAATATTACGACAGAAAAATTAATATAAAATAATAAAATAGTAACACAAATTCAGTATTCTATTAAAGCTACGTCACACATCGCGTCAAACCGCTGATACACTAAGTGTAAACACTGACCGAAGCGCCGTTTAGCACAGGCAGCCATTCAAACAACTAGATATGATATATGGGTTGAATGTGTAATGGGCCGACAATTTTGCAGTTCGCCTATGAGTATGGTGGCGTTACTCTTAACATCACAAATGAAAATGGCGTATGAGTGATACTGTATTTTATCATGAGATACGATCAAAAACCAACAGGTATGATGTGTAGTCTGCGTTATTAATATTTTCTAGCGGTTGAGGTTAACTTTAATATATTTATCAGTACACCTGTCCAATTTTAAATGTTTGCTAAGCTATACTGATACAATATACAGTACCTACAGATGTGAAATTGTAGGTTACTTATTATACAACGCATATAGAAACATATTGCTGTTAGTGACTCGATATACAAGTAAGAGGTGTGACCGTCTGTTGTTTTGACACAGGTTATTGTATATTTTGTAACCTGGGAAAGGCTTCCTGCATGAGGAATAACAAAAACAGTGGTTGGAAATTAAATGGTAATCTTTATTACATCAACAAAATACAATACTTGCCGGCATCAGGAAGTTGGTGAACAAGGGCTAATGGTGGACGAATTAGACAGAATATTAGCCGCACGTGCAATAGTGACCAATATATTTATATCGATTAGGACATACACATTAGTGTTCATAGGTACGATATATAACGAATAATACAGAAGAATGGCAATTGAAAGAAGAAAGGAAATATTTGACAGTCTCTGTCCAATAATGATTATTCCATTTCCATACACATTTCATAGACTAAATGGATCAATCATTATGGGACAGGGGTAGAATAATATAGAAGAATGGCTACTTTAATAATCAGATTAAATTGAAAGAAGAGAGGAAACATTTGGCACTCTCTGTTCCATAATGATTGTTCCATTTGCATGCATATTTCATAGTCTAAATGGAACAATCATTATGGGACAGAGGTTGAATAATATAGAAGAATGGCTACTTTAATAATCAGATTAAATTGAAAGAAGAGAGGAAACATTTGACACTCTCTGTCCCATAATGATTGTTCCATTTGCATACACATTTCATAGACTAAATGGAACAATCATTATGGGACAGAGGTTGAATAATGTAGAAGAATGGCTTTTTAATAATCAGATTAAATTGAAAGAAGAGAGGAAACATTTGACACTCTCTGTCCCATAATGATTGTTCCATTTGCATACACATTTCATAGACTAAATGGAACAATCATTATGGGACAGTGGTAGAATAATATAGAAGAATGGCTACTTTCATAATCTGATTAAATTGACAGAAAAGAGGAAACATTTAACGACTCTCTGTTCCATAATGATTGTTCCATTTGCATGCATATTTCATAGTCTAAATGGAGCAATCATTATGGGACAGAGGTTGAATAATATAGAAGAATGGCTACTTTAATAATCAGATTAAATTGAAAGAAGAGAGGAAACATTTGATTACTCTCTGTCCCATAATGATTGTTCCATTTGCATACACATTTCATAGACTAAATGGAACAATCATTATGGGACAGTGGTAGAATAATATAGAAGAATGGCTACTTTCATAATCTGATTAAATTGACAGAAAAGAGGAAACATTTGGCACTCTCTGTTCCATAATGATTGTTCCATTTGCATGCATATTTCATAGTCTAAATGGAGCAATCATTATGGGACAGAGGTTGAATAATATAGAAGAATGGCTACTTTAATAATCAGATTAAATTGAAAGAAGAGAGGAAACATTTGATTCACTCTCTGTCCCATAATGATTGTTCCTTTTGCATACACATTTTCATAGACTAAATGGAACAATCATTATGGGACAGAAATAGAATAATATAGAAGAATGGCTACTTTCATAATCTGATTAAATTGACAGAAAAGAGGAAACATTTGGCACTCTCTGTTCCATAATGATTGTTCATTTGCATGCATATTTCATAGTCTAAATGGAGCAATCATTATGGGACAGAGGTTGAATAATATAGAAGAATGGCTACTTTAATAATCAGATTAAATTGAAAGAAGAGAGGAAACATTTGACACTCTCTGTCCCATAATGATTGTTCCATTTGCATACACATTTCATAGACTAAATGGAACAATCATTATGGGACAGTGGTAGAATAATATAGAAGAATGGCTACTTTCATAATCTGATTAAATTGACAGAAAAGAGGAAACATTTGGCACTCTCTGTTCCATAATGATTGTTCCATTTGCATGCATATTTCATAGTCTAAATGGAGCAATCATTATGGGACAGAGGTTGAATAATATAGAAGAATGGCTACTTTAATAATCAGATTAAATTGAAAGAAGAGAGGAAACATTTGACACTCTCTGTCCCATAATGATTGTTCCTTTTGCATACACATTTCATAGACTAAATGGAACAATCATTATGGGACAGGGGTAGAATAATATAGAAGAATGGCTACTTTCATAATCTGATTAAATTGACAGAAAAGAGGAAACATTTGGCACTCTCTGTTCCATAATGATTGTTCCATTTGCATGCATATTTCATAGTCTAAATGGAGCAATCATTATGGGACAGAGGTTGAATAATATAGAAGAATGGCTACTTTAATAATCAGATTAAATTGAAAGAAAGGAAACATTTGACACTGTCTGTCCCATAATGATTGTTCCTTTTGCATACATATTTCATAGCCTAAATGGAACAATCATTATGGGGATGGGCTATAATAATGTTGTAACCAAAAAATGGTTACTGAATGAGGAATAACCAAAGCAGTGGTTGGAAATGAAATGATAATCTTTATAACATCAACAAAATACAATACTCGCCAGCGTCATGAAGTAGGTAAGCCACTGCTAGTGGTGGACTACTTATACAACATTACCCCCACACACACAATTGCAATAGTTTTCAACCTATTATGACTATTGAGAAAATACTTTTAGTATATGGTATATAAAAGTATACTATAGCTTAACTTTATTTACCAGCAGGACTAAGTTTCGTGTGATGTGGTCTAATGGACATCAGCTCGGATTGAGAAATCGAGACACCAAGTTTGAGTTCCAGTCGAGTTTGTTAGCATTCTCTTATGCGCACATATCCTTGGGAAAGGTATGAATCCATTTCTTCTCCCTGCAACTATGAGTTGAGTAGCCGGATAGACTGTCTACAGCAGAAAGAATTGGAAACCCACTGCGGAAAAATCTCCAAACGCTTTCTTCCAACATGCCTTAAACCAGCATAGAAGTGTAGGCTAACAAAATCAGTATCAGAATATGTTGATGCGCAGTCTGCAATAAGTCAAGTAACCGTTTTCAAGGCCTTCCGTAGGCTTGGGTAGGGTCGATATAGGCTTGCCTCAGAATTTTGAGCTGAAAATCTTGAGGTAGACTTATACGCCAGGTCGATTTATACGCCAGGTCGACTTATACGACAGGTCGACTTATACGACAGGTAGACTTGTACGCCGCAATTTACGTTATTTATTTTTGTAGTTCTATCCTTCCACTGCATACCGAAAATGCATCTAGTCGAGCGATTGTAGGTTTTGAAGAGCGTGGAACAACCTCTTTATTGCTGTTGCTCCCAGGTCCAACTCTACCCTAGGTGATAGCATTTGCTAGGGTCCCAGCTTAGGGCAAATAGTTAGCCCCCTCTCCCAAAGCAAAAAAAAAAAACACAAGTTGCTGATACAGAAAGAACTGCACAGAAATGGTGTTCGCACATGAACTTACTCATGGTCAAGGGTCCACGTCACTCCACCAGGAAATTAAGCCAGATGATGTGATGCCCTCATAACAATGTCAGCCGTCATTTTCTCTCACTTTGTTGAAATTCTCGAGGAATGATATGATTAAAATAAATGAAAAAATGAAGAAAAAAAAACGAAATAATTCATCGAAAAGATATATCCCTAGACATGAACAGCGAAATAAAAACATCCTAGCCTCACAGATTGAGTAAAAGGTTCAGTTCGATATTCCAAGAAAGTTACCCGCATCAATAAGTTAAGCAACATCAAACATCTTCAGTCCCTCTATGGGTGACCGCTTGGGAATACCAGGTGCTGTAAACTTTGATGTGCGGATGGTGTAATGGATCGCGGCTCGGAATTGTTATTCCGAGAGCTGAGTTCCATTTTCTGTTGGGTGCGTTATATTCACTTACACTCAAAATACCCCAGTGAAAAGCATGGATCCACTTTTTCCCCCAGATATGGGTTAATTAGTAACACTTGTATCACCTCCCCAAAATTCTTTCTTTCTATCTGTTCATATCTATCTATCTATCGATATATCTACCTTATAATATATATTTCAGTTTATTTAGGTTCGTTCATATCTATCTACCTATCTATTTACTGATCTATCTATTTCCGTATTTTCTTATCTATCTATTTATCTATCTATCTCAGTCTGTCCATACCAATCTATCTATCTATCTATCTATCTATCTCAGTCTGTTCCTATCTATCTATATATCTATCTATTTCAGTTTCTTTAGGTCTGTTCATATCTATCTATCGGTCTATTTCATTTTTTTTCATATTTATCTATTTCAGTCTGTTCATATCTATCTATCTATCTATCTATCTATCTATCACTGTTCATATCTATCTATCTATCTATCTATCTATCTATCTATCATTTCAGTCTTTTCATATCTATTTCAGTCTGTTCATAACTATCTATCTATCCATCTATCTCTCTTTCTCTCTCTCTCTCTCTCTCTCTCTGTGTCTCTGTCTCTCTAAATATATATATATATATATATATATATATCTTTATAACTATCTATCTTCTGCTCATATCTATCTGTCTTTTTTTTCTTTTTTTTTTTTTTTTTTTTTAAGCATTTAACCCCAAGCAAGGCGGGGAGCCACTAGGACGCAAGGGGTTACAGAAAATAGGAAGATCAGATAGGAGTGATAGAAGAAAGGATGAGGGTAGTAGATAGATTAAGGCAACTGGAGATGTCGATTGACATTACACTTGAATAGCTGGAGATTATAACTCACAGGGAAACAGGAGAAGGGAAGAGTTCCACAGGCGAGAGGTGCGGAACATGAAGCTATTAGAGTAGAAGAGACGGCTACATTTAGGAGTTTCGACAGTGAAGGGGTGAGAGCGGGATGCCAGCCTCGTAGGGCGCTTGAACTCATGAAGTTTGGGAACCAGCGAATGCAGTTTCCATGAAAGTATTTGTAGAACAGACAGAGGGAGGCGACGGTGCGTCTGTGAGAAAGTGACTGTAGACGAGACGCCAGGGTAGGGCCAACCATATTACATATCCGCCTCTGGAGCCTATCAAGAACCCCGAGGCAAACAGAAGGGGCGCCAGACCATATAAGGCAGCAATACTCCATGCAAGGGCGAATTGTGGATTTGTATATCTGGAGGATCGACTCAGGGAGAAAAACTTCCCTAGCACGGCTCAGGGAGCCAACTTTCCTCGCAGTGGACGAGGCAATTGACTCGATGTATTTATTCCATCTCAGGTCAGCAGTCAACGTGAGACCGAGAAGCCGCAGAGAGTTGCTCTCAGGAAGTTGAGCGTCAGACATTATAATGGAGGAAGGGAAGGCTCTCTGTGGTGATTAATAGAGAGCAGTTTAGTCTTCGAAGCGTTGAAGTTGACCAGCCAAATCTTGCCCCAGATCACAATCGATTGGAGGTCCTTTTCGAGGCGCACGGCAAGGTGAGTTTTGTCAGCGAGACTGGATTTGTTTTTGAGGCAGGAATAAATTGTGGTATCATCCGCGTAGATGCCGACTTGAGAAGTTACGGCGTCAGGAAGGTCATTTATATAGATAAGGAATAGAGTGGGGCCTAGGATGGAGCCTTGAGGAACTCCTGCGTTCGTGGGGTAGGAACTGGAGGAGAATCCGTTGTGAACGACCTTCAATTCACGGTTTGACAGGAATTATTGTATTACGTTATATAATTGACCCGTAATGCCATAACCCTGGATCTTGCGGAGAAGGCCGGCGTGCCAAACCCCTATCAAATGCTTTGGAGATATCTAGTGCCACGGCTCGGGCTTCCCCGTTATTTTGGAGAGTTCGGTAGACTGTTTCCGTGATGGCTGTGAGCACATCGGCTGTAGATCTGGCAAAGTGGAAACCATATTGCTTGTCTGAGAGCAGATTATTGGATGTGGGTGGTTAACCACCCCGGTATTGATTAGAGCTTCGAAGATTTTGCCGAAGAGGGAAGGAGACTGATAGGACGGTAGTTAGAAGGGTCAGAGGGGTCGCCGGAGTTCTTGAAGACAGGAACAATCGAAGAGGACTTCCAGCAGTCAGGAAAACAAGATTCCTTGAGGCAGTAGTTGTATAGTTTCGAAAGGGCGGGCGCCAGTTCAGGCGCGCATTTCTTTAAGACAATGGCTGGTATCCCATCTCCACCACTCGCCTTGTTGAGATCTAAATTGGAGATAACGCCCAGTACCAAGGTTGAGGTTATGTTTAACCCACTCAATATGGCCTCAGTTCTAAGAGGAAAGTCGGGTATGGGTACACCAGAAGAGTCGAGCGTCGAGTTGGATGAAAATTTCCGAGCAAAGCATTCAGCCTTGTCGGTAGAGGAGGTCAAGACTTCGAACTGGTTGAATAGAGGAGGTATAGAGGGTTTGCACTTATTCAATACACTCTTGCAGAGACGCCAATAATCTTTGGAGCCAAATTTGCGAGATGCAATACGTTCCTTCATTCTAGCCGCAAATAGTGACTTAGCATCATTTAGGACACGCTTACAATCGTTACGGGCGGCGGCAAAGAGACGTCTATTGCAGTCAGACATGTCGCTACGGTATAGGTGGAAGTAGTGGTTCCTATGGGCGATGGCGGCTGAGCAAGCAGCCGAAAACCAAGGGCAGGAGCGCGTCTTAACCCTATATTTCCTTGATGGGATGAAAGCGTCGATTCCAGCTTTAACCCAGGAAGAGACCTCAGAAGCACATTCTTGGACGGGGAGCTTAAAGACTCCATCCCAGGGGACATCGCGGAGGAAATCACGGAACGCGTCCCAGTCAGCTCGTTGATAATAGAACGAAGTTCTAGTGGTAGGAGGTTCTTTATAGGGGGAGGAGTTAAAGGAGGTTAACCGATACTACTGCATGGTCAGAGTTACCAAGTGGGCATAGTTGCGAGGCGCTGCAGGATTCGGGGATGGAGGTAAAGCACAGGTCGAGTAGAGAGGCTTTACTTACCCGGTTGAGGGCAAAACAAGTGGGGAAGTTAACTATCTGTGTGAGGGAATGGGAGATTGAAAAATTAAGCGTTTGAATGCCTGCATGGTCAGTAGTAGCATTCTTAAGCCACAGAGTGTGATGGGCGTTAAAGTCTCCAAACACAAAATGTGAGCAAACGGGTGGAGGGAGAGAGCCTTGTCTATGTTGTCAGAAATGCTATCAAGTATCTCACAGTCTTGAGAGGATGGAGAGCGGTAAAGGAAGAAGAGATAGCTTACCGCATTGAGGAGAGAGACGGAGACATGTATGACTGGTCAGGCGATTCGAGAGAGGACTCTCTGGTCAGGGGAGATGTTCCTTGACGTAGACACCAAGACCGTGCATGTGGGTTAGAGAGTCTTTTCTGAGGAGAGGAAGATAGCCGGGGATCGAGAGATCAGAAGAGGGGATAGATGAGACAAGGTTTGTCTCACAGAAAACAAATACATCCGGGCCGTTTGCAGTGAGGAAGGATTCCAGACTGTAGAAGTTTGTTCTAATGCCCCGGATGTTGGAGAATGAAATGTTGAGGGGTTTAGGTGGTTTCTGAGATGCTGGTTTAGGGTAAATCTTTCGGTTTTTTAACTCATGTTGGATTTATTTGCAGAGATGAGAAGGCCTGAGGTAAGAGAAAACAGACAGTTTCGACCGTGACGCGGGCAGAGAGGAGTTGGCAAAATCCGCATCATTATGTGGCCTCAGGGCTGCCCACCGGAGGTGACTGCAGGGACACCTTTCCACGCGCGACATGGCACTACAAACACCCCGGTATTATACAACTGTTGATCAGAGCAGCCGCTCAAGACGCTACGCAAGAGTTAGGGCTCCTAACTACCAGTCGGAAACAGCAACCAGAGAACTGTCAGCCGTGTACCCTCAGAATGAAGAGATGTTGCCACAGACTGCACGCATCACGGGAGAAACAGACCTGCACTAATACAGAGGCCGGAGAGAAAGACAGTACCGGGAACCCCATCCCTGACAAGAAACAAGGTGTAAGCCTCTACTCATGTCCAATAGAAGGGGAGGAGTGTTGACCGGGCGGTAGAAGGGACTACCTACTCCTATTACAGATAACACAAAAAAGGACGACACAAAAACAGAGGGAAGGATTGGAGGGGGAGATAACAGGTAAGGAGTCCTGGTTTACAAATGGCTATACTTTATCACATTAAGTTTTAACTTAGAATAGACAATGGGACTTATACTAAAAAGAAATTGAAAATACGGTTACCCGGATTTATTATCACATCCAGTAGAAGACATTCAATTTTCCATTTTTCTAGTTTTTTACTTTGTTAACATTTCGGATCAGGATTCCTTACTAAATTATCAAATAAGTAGGGAGGGAGGGAGGGAGGAGGAAAAAAAAAAAATTTAAAAACGGAAAAACGAAAAAAAAAAAAAAAAAATGAAAATGAAAATAAATGCAGTCAGCTAGAGCGAAACGATACTCACATGGGCCAACAAGTGGGTAACTGCCTGCGTCGTCATGATGATGATGACTGAATATACGGCTTTACCTTGTGTCCAAGCGTCGACCTGGTGGGGGAGGAATCATCGGCCAATCCTCGGCCCCACCAAGTACTGGGCTAGGGAGATATTTATATCTATTTCAGTCTTTTCATATCGAAGTCTGTTCACATCAATCTCTCTTTCTCTCTCTCTCTCTCTCTCTCTCTCTATATATATATATATATATATATATATATATCTTTATAAGTATTTATCTTCTGCTCATATCTATCTATTTCAGTCTTTTTTATATTTATCTATTTCAGTCTTTTCATATCGAAGTCTGTTCATATCCATCTCTCTTTCTCTCTCTCTCTCTCTCTCTCTCTCTCTATATATATATATATATATATATATATCTTTATAAGTATTATCTTCTGCTCATATCTATTTCAGTCTTTTTTATATTTATCTATTTCAGTCTTTTCTATCTCTCTCTCTCTCTATATATATATATATATATATATATATATATATATATATATCTTTATAAGTATTATCTTCTGCTCATATCTATCTATTTCAGTCTTTTTATATTTATCTATTTCAGTCTTTTCATATCGAAGTCTGTTCATCCATCTTTCTCTCTCTCTCTCTCTCTCTCTCTCTATATATATATATATATATATATATATATATATATATATATATATATATATCTTTATAAGTATTTATCTTCTTTTCATATCTATCTATTTCAGTCTTTTTTATATTTATCTATTTCAGTCTGTTCATATCTATCTATCTATCTATCTATCTATCTATCTATCTGTCTGTCTGTCTGTCCTAAATATAAAAGCTTATCAACGGATACAAACAGCAAGAAATTGTGTTGCCTGAACTCGTTTTTTGGCAGCTTTTATCCTTAAACATTTTTAATTTTCAGGAAAAGTTTTGAAACTTTTCTCGCTTAACCCAAGGAAAAAGCAGTTATGTGTTAATTAGTAAAACTTGTATCACTAAATCTTTCTTATCTCAAAATATCAAAAGAAAAATATTACGATCTAAAAATATTTTCTGGCTTTAAATAACCTGCAAAGGGTTGATAAACCGTAGAAAACGAATCAATCAATAAATGAATTACTGATTAGTTATACAGGCATGTCTTTTAGATTTATTTACATTCTCTGGGATATAAATGTATAGAAACTACAATTGTCATAAAGTGAGGGATCAGTTTATATACTAGTTGTAATGTAGAATTGACCCATCAATTTATATCCACATTATACTTTCTCGATTGTTGATAAGCCGTAGAGAACGAATCAATCAATCAATGAAATACTGATTAAATATACAGGCATGCTTTTTACATTCTCTGGAATATCATAGCAGTCAGCACCCGTTCGCATCCGATCATCGGGATCGTCACCCTCTCTCCTTATTACCTTTCACCTCTCAAATATATTCCCTCTGGAAAATAAATGCATAAAAAGAACTTTGGCTACAAAGTGAGGGATCTTTTCATATATTGATTGTAATGTAGAATTGATACCCCACTTTATAACCACATTATAATTTCCTGTTTGTTTATAAAATTCTGATTAGGTATCAATACCCCTTTTCTCCCCCATCTATGGGTTAATTAACAAGACTTGTATCACTAAGCCGTTATTATCTCAAAAGAAAATTCTTAGAATCTAAACATATTTACTGGCTTCAAATAACCTGTAATAGGTTAATAAGCCGTAAAAAAAGAATAAAAAATTCAATAGGCCTCTGATCATGGCATAACGCCCGAAACATTGTGCTAATAACCAAAAAGACAATTGCCCGGATGTAAGTAATGGGATTAATAATAACTCCTCATCCCTTAAATTCGGACGGAAATTTGACTTGACATTATAAAAATATCAAATAGCCTTAGATATTTGCAATCAAAACTTTTACACATATTTCTTAAGAGCAGGAAGATCATGATGCGGCGATTTTCCAAGTAGGGGAGGTCGTGCTTATTTTAAAAACTAGCATATGACATGTTTTCTATCTGAGTTCGAACACTGACACATAGCGAGGTAAAAGGTTTGTCTCATTTTTATACACTTCACGTCCTTTCGTTCACTGCTCTCCTCTCTTTCCTTTCTTCTATGCATGAATTACGATGATTTCTTGGGAAAGATAGCGGAGTAGTTCCCTGTTGATTTCTACATGCTTTTGAATTTAAAAGGCATTCTTCTCCGGCTGCCAATCCAAAATGGCGAGCAAAAGCGGACAACGGGACTAAAATTCCAAATGCATCGGTGCAAAAGTAAGCAACACACCGGAAAAGAATTTGAATTCTATACGACTTTTGATTATGATGAAAATGACTCTATCCGGATATATTATCCGAGTCATTAATCATGATCGATTTTGATTTGATTTTGCATAAGACAGATAATCGATGAAGATAAAAAACAATTTGAAAAGAAAGAAATGCAAACATAAAAATGAATTGTAAAGGAACTGAAACAATTCCTGATTTCATTCTGGGAGAAAACTTTCAATTATATTTCTTTAACAAATGACGATTGCAAAAAAAAATATTAAAATATAGATTTGTCTTACGAAATTAAACGTTGGAGAATTGAATATTATTCTTGAAATTATAATTTTCATAGCGTAATTAGGTATTTAGCTTAAACAGAATCTATCTTACAAATTTATAAGTCTGCCATTCGCCTATGCTTTAAATATTGCGACCCTATTTGACCCGGTGCTCCTACTATACATTTGGAAATTCTTGATAAAACCTAAAGAAGAATCTGCAATGTTATTGGTCCTAACTCGGTATCTCGACTTTAGCTCCTTACAATTGCCATAATGCAGCTTTCCGTGCCTTTTCCATAAATAATTTCATAGAAATCGTTCCGATAAATTTGCCACTATGGTAGCTAGAGTTTATGACTTTAAGCGCAGTACTAGATTGGCAGTTAAGTCTCATCATTTTACAGTTGAAATGGCGAGGTGTAACCGCAAGTTCTCTGTTAATAGCTTCTTCTTTCTCACTTCTCGGTTGGGAAACTCTCTTCCGGCTTCTAAGTTTCCAGATAACGTCGATCTTCAGAAATTCAAATGCAATGT
>CAHIKZ030000124.1:1077500-1122500 GCA_903632075.3 Acanthosepion pharaonis | reverse complement strand
TTGCATACCAGATCGGCCGTCAACCGGGACAACAAGGGCCGCGTCCCTCAGAGAGGAACCAGTCTGAGGACGAAAAGTCTGTCACTGGAAAAAACTCTTCCACACACGAAGAGACACTTGGTCACCAAACCCGGACTATTGCCAACCATGGACCAAGTGACTCAATACCAAATCGACTAATAAAAAGAAAACGAATACAGCAAAGAACACCACCAATCAAACATACCAAATATGGAGAAGTGTTCTGACAAGTACAGCCCACACCTTACGAAGGGCTTTATCTATGTAATTTTTTTGTCAGTGGAAAGTGTCATGGCGTCATTTCTAACCTTAGGTCCCTGGGCGGGACCCGGAAAGAAATGTGTAAACGCCAGAAATCAAAGAAAATAATAATAATAATAATAATAATAATAATATCATAAACACATTTCTCATCTTATATCACTGGTTGGGCATGAAATGTGTATAAACAGAAATTAAAGGAAATAATAATAATAATAATAAACTGTTATTAAAGACCACAAACAAAAAAAAGTGCCTCCTTATTGATATGGCAGTCCGTGGAGACTGCAATGTATCTTTAAAGATATTCAAAAAGCTGTCAAAATACAAAGACCTTGAAATAGAAATCTCAAAAATGTGGCACATGGGAACATCAACAATTCCTGTTGTAGTTGGAGCCCTAGGATTGGTTGGAAAAGACTCCAGTAGACTAATTGAAGGGATTCCTGGAAGTCCATGCCTCAAAGAGATACAAAAAACTGTTCTCACAAGAACAACCCACACTTTACGAAGGGCTTTATCTATGTAATTTTTTTTTTCAGTGGAAAGTGTCATGATGCCATTTCTAACCTTAGGTCCCTGGACGGGACCCGGAAAGAAATGTGTAAACGCCAGAAATCAAAGGAAATAATAATAAAATATAATAATTCTAGCAATTCTGTTAGTTGAGCTAAGGTTTTATCCCTGATGAACAGGACCAATGCTTGCTAACTAGAAATTATCAAGCGAACATACTAAAATATTGTGTTAGCCCCAAATTTGCAGATTCTGTGATAAATATCCAGAAACAATTGCTCATCTTGTATCAGGTTGCAAGGTATTGGCACCCACTGAATATAAAACACGGCATGACAGAGTTAGCCAATATATGCACTGGAAAATCTGCAACTTCTACGGAAAGAAAATTGCAAGAAATTGGGATGAACACCACCTAGAACCGTTTACGGAAAAAGGGACTGTAACAATTTTATGGGACTACACAATACACACAGACAGAACAATAAAAGCTAATCGCCCAGACATTGTTATTACAGACCGTAATCACAAAAAGTGTCTTCTTAATGACATGGCAGTCCCTGCAGACTGCAATGTATCTTTGAAGATCTTCAAAAAGCTGTCAAAATACAAAGACATTGAAATCGACGTCTCAAATAAAAGACACATAAGAACATCAACATTTCCAGTTGTGGTTGGAACCATCGGATTGATTGGAAAAGATTCCAATAGACTCATTGAGAGGATTACTAGAAGCCCATGCCTTAAAGAAATACGAAAAATTGTTCTCAGGAATACAGCCCACACCTTATAAAGGGCTTTATCTATATAAAATATATGTGTTTTTTGGGTTTTTTGTTTTTTGTTTTTTTAGAAAAATGCCATGATGCCATTTGTAACCTTAAGTTTCTGGGTGGGACCCGGAAAGAAATGTGTACATACTACGAATCAGAAGAAATAATAATAATAATAATAATAATAATAATAATAATAATAATAATGTGCATAATATGAAACAGGAAACCCTTAATTATTTTTTTTTCGTAGGAAGAAATTTTTTATGCCCTTTTATTTATTAACCGTCTTATTTTGCGTTAATTTTTATACTTCAATATTTTTTTTTCAAAATCAATTTACTGAATCAGTAAAATGCGTCCGTTTATTTGTAAGAAAGCGCGCATGCGTATATTTTGATTCGTGATTCCCGAGAAAAAAAAAACCTTTTCGCCCACATTACCACACATGAACAACTTGTACCTTAATAAGCGCGTTATACTAAATAGTATATTTATATATATTCTTACATAGGCATTAGCAACAAACATATATATATATATATATATATATATATATATATATATATATATATATATATATATATATATATATATTACGTTGATAAATAATCTAAATGAATCCTATTAATACTATATAAAATATTAAACATTAAAATTAAAATTAAAAATGAAATATTAAAATTGATTCACACATAAACATCAATGTTTTAATTAAACCGGGCAACATATTTCATACAATAGGAATTAAGATTGCATTAGACTAGTAATCATTTTCCCTTGTAAATTGATATATATATATATATATATATATATATATATATATATATATATATATATATATATATATATGTATTTATGTATGTATATAAATTTAGGTTGCATATGAACTGCTTTCACTGATTCCCAGACTCCATGAATTCAAGCGCCCTACGAGGCTGGCATTCCGCTCCCGCCCTTACACTATAGAAATTTTTGAATGTAGCCGTCTCTTCTACTCCAATAGCTTCATACCTCGCACATCTCGCCTGTGGAACACCCTTCCCTATTACTGTTTCCCTGAGAGCTATAATCTCCAACTATTCAAATGTAATATCAATCGAAATCTCCAGTTACCTTGATCTACCCACTATCCTTCTCCTCATCCTTTCTTCTATCACTCCTATCTGCTCTTGCTCCAAATCTTCTGCAACCCCCTACATCCTAGTGGCTTCACGCCTTGCTCGGAGCGTAATGCTTAAAAAAAAAAACTATCAAAAAACAGATTAGTGAACTGGAAAGTATTAGTTTAAAAATAAATAGACACAATGTATCTATATTATTCAATGAAACATGTTCAAATATATATATATATACACACACACACACACACACACATATATATATATATATATATATATATATATATATATATATGCATATGAGTATGAATATATATATATATATATATATATATATATATATATATATATGTGTGTGTGTGTGTGTCCGTGCATGCTTATTTGAGTGTATATTTACTTTTATAATACTTATCCATCCCAGTCTGGCCATATCTATCTATCTATCTATCTATCTATCTATCTATCTATCTATCTCTGACCGCCTATCTATATATCTATCTATCTATCTCACTCTGACCATCTTTCTATCTATTCATATATATATATATATATATATATATATATGTATGTGTGTGTTATCTATCTGTTTAACATATTTTTCTTTATAATACATATCCATCCCAGTGTGTGTGTGTGTGTGTCTATCTATCTATCTATCATCTCTATCTATCTATCTATTCTATCTCATCTATCCTAATCTATTCATATCTATCTCACTCTGACCATTATCTATCTATATATATATATATATATATATTTTTATATCTTTTGTGATGTAACTGTGTGTGTGTATGTGTCTGTCTTTTTGAGTGTATATTTACATAATACTTATAAATACATATCTATATCTATCTATATACATCTATCTATCACACACACACATCTATTCATATATATATATATATATATATATATATATATATATATATATCAGTCTTTTATCTGATCTATATTTTCTAGCATGCATATATAACATAATTTTGTGTTGTGTGTGTGTGCATATATATATATATATATATATATATAGATCCCAGATTCAGAGATCTCAGACCATTATCTATCTATCTATCTATCTATCTATTTTTCAATCTTTTTGATGTAACTATCTAACATATCTTCTGTCTTTTACCATACATACATACATACATCATATATGTCTCTATATATATATATATATATTTATATATATATATATATATATATAAATATCAGTCTTTTCAATTTTATCTAGCTAGCTATCTAACCTAATTTTCTTTCTTTCACATGTATATTTTATATATATATTAGAGAGAGAGAGAAATCCTCCCATGATCATTGTCAATGGATCCCTGTCTTCTTTAACAGAAAAACCCAATTTTTGTCGATTGCTCTACCTTTACTTTTCTTTCACACGTGTATTTTTGAAATGTTTCAATTATCAATGGATCCCGTTTATGCTCGACCTCGTCTTGTAATTATCATGGAATTTATCTCTCTTAGAATTCCTTTCCTTTCTGCAATAAAATAATAAGAAAGAATTCTTTATTATTCGTTTTCAGCTGTCCATATTATGTTTTTTTTTTATTCCTAAACAGTAATGATGTTTTTGTATATTTTTTTCATCTTCGTGTTCTATTGTAAGTCTAAGACTCTATTTTATGTTTCTCTGTGAACGCTCCAAGGTGGTGTCCTCCTCACTAATAAGAATAAAACTGACTGCCATACATTCCACTTCCAAGACGAAACAGAATTATCCACGTGGTACTGATAGCAGCCGACACCATGTTTTCGTACAGCGAGCAAAAGCGACAGTCGTGGCGATGGAATGAGAACGTAGATTTCAACCAATGAGCGACCAGGCGACAAGGCAGGAAAATGGAAAAGGAATGGATGTGTGGCGGCAGCGGCGGGGATGTTGTCAGAGATGGAATATTGGAGCTGTGTAACGGAAGGGAAGCTGGTCACCGTTGCCATGGCTACGATACGTCACTTTGGAGACTGTCCGCGTGCTAACGCTTTTTGTGTGCACATGCGAGTCAGGCACGCAAATATACAAACATCCATGCATATATTTTTTTTTCACACACACTTTAAACACACACACAGACACACAAACAACCAAACACACACACACACACACACACACACATATATATATATATATGTGTGTGTGTGTGTGTGTGTGTGTGTGTGTGTGTGCACATTTAGACGAACTTATGTATACGTTTCCATCTTAACTAATTAATAAAATTATGCATGCAAAATTAAACACAGGCGAATATACGTTCATGTAAGAATATGCAGTTCCAATTTAAAATATGTTTAACAACCTCATTTTCTAACAAATACCTTGTCCATTTAAGACATTAAAGAATATGATTCTCCACGACTTCCGTTTCTAAAGCATCCTCGAATTGCCATGATCTTTTAATACTAAAACTCTTCCGAACCAAAAGCCAACACCCATTCAAGGTAGAGTGTTACAAAATGCGATTGATCTAAGGGAGTAAAGGGGGCAAGATTCACATGTTATGAGGATATTTAGGATAGATATATAGATAGGTTTAGATACATTATTCGGACTATTGTCCTCATCTTTGTCGCCATATTTATTACAACGTTTCTTCAGGTGGTTGGAATGTCGAACTGAAACCTTTATTTCGCTTACTGGGGTAGACTGTTCTAGTTCCACGTGCCATGTTTTAATGGATCTCAGTTATCAGTTATCTCCTGTTAATTCCCCTCTCCAAGTTCTCCACTGCCTTAACCGGGTATTGAACTCATACTATTTGGGTCCTGTCACTGGATCTAACTAACGCTTTTATCCATGTGTCCTTGAGGATATCTGTGCATGAATTTCTGGATATTATAAACCTAATGTCTTCAGCAACCGTTTTTTACCAGTGTTCATATTGAAATTTTTGCTGTTACCATTATATGTTTTTACCAGAGCTCATATTGCAATTTTTGTTGTTATTATCGTTTTTTTTCTAGCACTCCTTATTACTGGTTCCCATATTGACACACACACACACACACACACATATATATATATATAGAGAAGAGATAGATAGATAGATAGATAGATAGATAGATAGATAGATAGATAGATAGATAGATAGATAATGACCCTAAACTTGAAAAGAATGTCGTTGAGATCTTACAGGATCTATTCTACAAATCAACATTTCTTTGGAAGAAGCTGTGTGAGTGAAATTGCATCAGTATCAAAGGTTAAGATAATGGTGATATTAACCGTTTCCTTATTTTTGACCGAACAGCCAGTGCTAGACGAGTTTCGCTTTTCTTGAAACGACTAATAACTGAATAATATTTCCATCGGTTAGAAGAATGGTTTTCTTTATAGCAATTCTATCCTATTTTTCAGATTTTGCTAACAGTATTGATAAAGGTGAGATTAGTTTTTTCCATATTTGGAAATATTCAGCATTCATTGACCGAGTAGCCTGTGTTATTTGTGCTATATATATGTGTATATATATATATATAACATTACGATAATGATAATACTACAATCAATAAATAAGAAAAGGAGAAAAGAATAAATTTATCGGCAAATTTTGTTAAAAATGTTTGAAAGATAATGATAGGGAAAGAAATCGACTACACTGAACCAATAGTCAGAGATAAACAAAACAAACATTACTAATCGAAATGCATTTCTTACAATATCAAAGATTACGTAGTTTAACAAAGACAGTACATTAGATGCTCTTAATATAATAATTCTTCGTGATGATAGACTTCTTATTAAAGAATGAACCAGATGTATTGACCTCAGTAGCCATATATAATTGTGAGACAGAGAAAGATGGAGAATGATCACTGATTTATATGTTAACATCGACATTGTACATAGTGCATATTACTGCTGAATATAGTCTCAAAGATCTGATGTAAATCACAGTTGAATTGGACTTAACCACCACTGAATATATTTTCAAATACGTTTCTAACTCTACCAGTCATGTGGCAATATGGTTCAAGACCTTTGTTGTGAATTAACCTTCATCAGAAGTTTGATGCTGACCTCTAGGGGAGAGACTGATTGCGCCTTTTCGGATTAATGTTTTCAGCTGACATGAAGGGGAAAGACAAGAATAGAATCACTTGCTAAGTGTGCAGCTAATAAGGTTGGTTCAATATGTCGTGCTCCAGATTTATAAGCGTCTTTGCTCTGAATATAGCTGCCATATATGGCCTGGTGCTGCTGCTATATATTTAGAGATTCTTGATGAAATCCAAAGAATCTGCAATGTTATTGATCCTTTCCTGACATATCGGCTTCAGACCCTTTCCCATCGCCATCAGGTATCTTCCCTGTACCTTTTCTATAAATAATTTCATGATAATTGTTCTGATGAACTTTCCTCTATGTTAGATTTTATGAATTTAAGCGCAGTACTAGATTGGCGGATAGGTTTCATTATTTTGCAGTTGAGATGGCTACATATAACCGTAAGTTCTATGCACTTCTCGCTTGTGTTCTTCCGGCTTCTTGCTTCCCAGTCAACTTTGATCTTCAAAACCTTAAATGCAATGTCAATTGTTATCTTCTGTCGTCTTATTTTTTGTTCTTTTGTTGACCTTTCTATTTAACCGCTTGAGCCCTGACCTCTGCTTTACTGAAGGTAGAGAAAAATGACGTAATGTCCAGCCAACAGTTGAACGGTGGGTAAACACTTGGAACTATTTTTATATCTACCATGAAACATACCAATTATTTGCGAATTTTGAGCTCAACCAGAAAGGTTAAAATTGTTCATAAACGCAAGGCTCAAAGGTAGTTTTTTTTTGCGGGGGGGAGTCTTCATATTCTCTTACACTCAGTAATACATCACGTTGAAGTGGCTTATTTGCCTTGCTTGGGGTGAAATTATTAAAAGAAATAAAAGTTACATGTGCTATCCATTTTAGTTATTGCTGAAAGTCTTGAAGCAATGTGATTTCTTCTTTCTTTTTTTTAAGCGTACCACTGCAAGCAAGGCGGGAAGCCACTAGCACGCAAGGGGTTACAGAGAGTTGGGGCAAGAGCAAATAGGAGTGATAGAGGAAAGGATGAAGAGAAGGATAGGGGATAGATCAAGGCATCTGGAGACGTCGATTGACATTGCATTTGAATAGTTGGAGATTATAGCTATCAGGCAAACAGGAAAAGGGGAAGGAGTTCCACAGGCAAGAAGTGCGAGACATGAAGCTATCGGAGTAGAAGAGACGGCTACATTTAACAATTTCGACAGTGAAAGGTTGAGAGCGAGATGCCGGCCTAGTTGAACGCTTAAATTCATGAAGTCTGGGAACCAGCGAAAGCAGCTCCTCGGAGCAGTTACCGTGAAAGTATTTGTAAAAAAGACAGAGGGGGGCGACGGCACGTCTGTAAGAGAGCGACTGCAGACGAGACGCCAGATCAGGGCCAATTATATTGCATATCTGTCTCTAGATTTTATCAAGAACCTTGAGACAAACAGAAGGGGCACCGGACCATATATGGCAGCAATACTCCATGTAAGGACGAATGGCTGATTTGTAGATTTGAAGGATCGATTCCGGGGAGAAAAATTTCCTGGCGCGGCACAGAGATCCAACTTTCCTTGTGGTGGACGAAGCAATTGACTCAATGTGTTTGTTCTATCTCAGGTCAGCAGGCAATGTGAGACCGAGCAGTCGCAAAGAGGTTCTCTCGTGGAGTTGAGCATCACACATTCTAATGGGAGACAGGGATGGTTCCCTGTGGTGAGTAATAGAGAGCAGTTTTGTTTTGGGGGTGTTAAAGTTAACCAGACAATTCCTGACCCAGTCCTTTTCGAGACAAGCGGCCAGGTTAGTTTTGTCAGCGACACTAGATTTGTTTCTGAGGCAGGGGTAAATAGTGGTGTCGTCCGCGTAGATGCCTGTTATTTGTACAGTTCTTTGTGATTATATAGCGCCAGTCCTGTGTACGTAGCATGTCGGATCCTAGTTGCGAAAGTCTGGATTTGCGGGACTAAGGAATTTAGCTCGTCCGAATATCTAGCATGAAAACAGTGACAGAGTCACAAGGGCCTTACAACGTTTTGACTGTGAAGAAAGAGGTTGTAGAATGGAAAATAATTCATCAACTACGAGGCCGTGTAAGCTCTTTTGAACTCTGTCGAGGCTGAAAAGTGCGAATTGTGCAGCTCCAGCCCACTTCTTGGGAAAAATAGTAGATTTGTGTCCAGCTGCCTTCTCCATAGTTTTATACCCAGAGATTTTTTTCTTCTAGACTGACTACCAACCCAGGCTAGAGAGCGCCCTCCCCATACTGCTATTTGATCGGCAGCTGACGGTAGAAAATATGAATTGTTGCCTTTCCCGAAAGCATTAGTGTGAAGTGAACACAAGAAATTTGGCAGGGACTTGAACTCGGCTGAGAGGTACCACTTTCCACACCAGTAATAGTTGATCTACCCAAACATCCAAACGCCCCCCCACACACACACCCTGCACAACTTCCTGCAGATAAATATACCTGGTACAGTTGAGAACAAAATTACTAGCTTCTCCCTTATGTAAATGTAATGGTTTTTAATCATTTCACCGCAAGCAAGGCGATAAAGTCACTAAGGCGCAAGTGGGTAGTGGGAGTGAAAGAGAACGAGAAAACTTTAGTGGGGCTAAAGGACAATAAATTTGAAGATTGGAGATTGCAGGGGAGAGGGAAACCAAAGGGATTTCCACAAAGGAGAAATGCAAAAAAAAAAAAAAAAGAAACGATCATAATAGACAGTTGCATCTTTGCTTGTTAAACACTAACCCAGTGAGACCTTGTTACCAATCTTGTAGTACGCTTAAATCCATGCAATCGAGGTACGGGTGGAAGCCACGTCTGGACGGTGGGAAAATGACTAAAACCGAAATGCCAGGTCAAGACCGATTGCAAGACAGACCCTCCTTTGAATTTTGTCGAGAATCTCGAGGTATAGAATAAAAGAACCATATGGCAGTAATTTTACCGGACAGGTGGTAGATTTATAAAGGCGCAAGATAGATACAGACATAAAAAAGAAGAAAAATTGTCTGCCACGATACAGTGAAGCAACCTTCCTAGATGACCTAGCAACCTGATTCAATATAATTAATCTACTTCCTGTCAGTGGCAAAAGTAAGACGAATAAGATGCAAAGAGTTGCTCACCTGGAGGTTAGCATCAGACAGAAAAGGTACTGTGGTGATTAAATGATTGCAGTTTTGTTTTAGAGGCGTTAAAATTGGCAAGCCATCCGTTACCCTAGTTAACAACTGAAAACTTCTATTATATTTGTTTGCACACAGAAACCAAATTAATTCTTTAAAAAAAAAAAAACAAGTTAAAATTCGTGGAGCGCTAGGTGAATATCATCACCGAGTGACCCAGACGTGACTCTGCCCTTTTGCATAGCCTCATCTGGGGTGGTAGACATCTACCCAACCCCGTTTTTTTACGGGGTCTACGGGGAATTTTTGCCCAAGCCTACGGGCTCGGATAACCCACAATAAACTCGGCCTTGTGCCATATCCGACCGCGTGGCGCGCTAGCTGAATATCATCCCTCTCCGAATTACTTCGGAGGTGTGCTTGTCGAACTCTCTGCCTGGAGGCAGGGAGGAATCCAGACGAGTCTATGCCAAAGGGCAGAGTCTCGTCTGGGGTGATAGACACCTACCCGACTCCGTTTTTCGGAGTGAACGGGGAATTTTTTGTACGTGCCTACGGGCTCAGATAGCCCACAATAACCTCGGCCTTGTGCCACATCCGACTGCGTGGGTCGGTTAGTTAATATAATAACTCTCCGAATTAGGCGGAACGTTCAGGATGCTTTGATAGGCGAGCTCGGTCTGACGAAGCGGGAGGCTCGCTGCAAATGGCCTTTGGTGCCTCTATAGAGCATTAAAACTGACCTATCCCTGGGATATTGGCCCTCTCCCCCATGACGGTACCATCAAGACTGAGATTTTGCCAAGGGTCAATAAGGGAGGCTATTGATATCCTGACCCTATCCATTTTTTGGGCAGTGTCGTGACCCTAATCGATTGATGGCGGTTACGCTTTAAGGATATTAGCATTGCTTGTTTGAACAATGGCAACCCGGCCCGTAATAGGTTAGACTAGGTTGGGTTTTTTTTCCTTAGTTTCTTTCTCGTTAGCCAAGTTAACTTAGCTAAGGTATGCTCGCTCATTGGTCCCTTTTATTTCTGCCCCTATTTTTTTTCTTTTGTATATTTCCCCATCCCACCCATCGGTAGGTAGATGGGGATGTCAGTTCTCTGGTGGATGCCGGGCGTTTTTTTTTTTTGTTTTTTTTTGTTTCGGCTGTGATTTTCGTAATTGTTGTGTTTGAATGAGTGTGCGTTTGAGTCAGTGCATGAGATGTACTACGAATGTTTTATAGATTTAAAGACCCGCATCGATTTCGTCCAGTTAACTGATGTTTGTGTCACATTTATTAGTTGGTTTATTACTAACACTATTTTCTTTAGTTTCTTGCATATAATTTTTGTACACATTTTAAATACTCATTTGAGTTGTTAGATTTTTAAATTGTTATTTTATACTCCTCACCACTTATAGACAATGAATTGTACATATGGGGTTCAGTTAAGACTTCATTGTGGCTCTGCGGTACTGTGGTTGTTGTAGAAAGAATGGTATGTAAGAATGTGGCGTTTTGGTGCAAGTGTTATTGTAGTATGTCTGGGTCAGCGTTTGTGGCTAGCTAAGTTTAATTTTAAGACAAGCGAAGGCTAAATTTTTTCCTTTCCTTTTTGGCCTTGTTCCACATTTGTACAATGTGTACAATAAATATTATCACCCTCCCAATTATATCGGGGTGGGGGTGCTTGTCAAACTCTCTGCCTGGCGGATTTGCTTCGGCTCCATCTGTGCTGGTCGAACTCTCCGCCTTCGGGCAAAGAGGAACCTAAACGAGGCTATGCCGAAGGGAAGAGTCTCGTCTCAGATGGTAGACAGCTACGTTTTTACAGGGTCTAGGGGGAATTTTTGCGCGAGCCTACGGGCTCGGTTACTGCACTATAAACTTGGCCCTGTGCCGCATCCGACCACGTGAGGTGGTTAATGAATATCTCATTCTCTGAATTACTTCGCCCGAGGCAGAGCTGATCCACAGACACGGCTGGAATAAAGCATCGCTACCGACACTGGGGTGGTAGACATTGTGGGACGGTTAGTGAATATCTCACTATACAGATTTCTATTCAGATCACTATTCGATAGTTACTATTTCGAACGAGTATTATCGAGTAAGTACTATTAGTGCTAGGGTTATTCGAAGACGTCTGACGCCAGAATTGTTCACCGGCGTTATTATAGTTGTATCTGCGATTATAAAGTCTCTTGTACAACGAGCATTACGAAAATGACTACAACTATTCGTATTGGTTGACATTACAAAAGTGGCAACGAGTGTTCGTTGACATTACAAAACTCTATTTGTTAAACAGTATATTTATTTATTTTCTTCTATCGGGCTGAAAAGAGAATTCTTAGAAAAATACGCGTCCTTCGCCAGGAATCGAACCTGTGTTCCCCTAAGTAAAACCGTCATTAGATCTGACAGGTTTCGACCACTTTTTATTTCGTATATCTATCCATTTCCGTATGTTTTATCTATGTACATTTCCATTCTACATTGAATATAAGTATTTTGCGACAGTGCCTCAATGCTTATAGCGTTGGTTAGTCAACAGCAAAGTGAAATCCTTTGAGTAACCTTGTCCTAAAACCAAGGGCCTGAAGCCTTTGGTTTTAACGTCCCACAAAGGATTTCTCCTTATTAGTGAAGCGAATAAACGCTAAATATATGTCATTTCTTTTTTTATTGAGGACGCTATTAAACGCTAAATATGTCAGTTTTTATTGAGGACGTGAATAAACGCTAACTATATGTCATTTTTTATTGAGGACGCGATTAAATCATACTTATTATAAATCCCAGGTTGTGTGTGTGCGTCTGTTCATTTATATATTGGATCGGATTTCCTACATTTTTCAACCGATTTCAACAAAACTTCACAGGACTACGTAAAATTACCTTGCAGTGGTTCTGACACCGCCCAAAATTGGAAAAACACAATTGTTTTTGCACGGAATCCATTTGAAAACATGATTAAGAGGCATCGCTGTCGAGAATGAAAGGGGGACAACTCATATCGAGTTATACTTATTATAAAACCCAGGTTGTTTTTGTGTGTGTGTTCGTTTATATATGGGATCGGATTTCCTACATTTTTCAACCGATTTCAACAAAACTTCACTTTTTTTGGCAGGTAGTGTTTCTTATTGTCTTGTACACTTTTTTCTTTATTTTTACATTCAGAATGCTTTAAAAATTCCATTTACAAGACAATTGTTTATAATAAAATTCTATTCAATCGGTAGACTCCTAACGATTGAAAACAATGTTTTTGTTTGAGTTTGGGTTTGACCAATTCGTAAAAAAAAAAAAAAAAAAAAAAAAACTAATTAAGACATGCGTGTCCGTCAACCTTAAACAATAATCTTTGTCAATTTTATTTTTCAGTCTTTATGATGGTCGATACTTGATCTATCTCTTACTGTTACATCCCCGGGCAACGCCGGGCTCTATTGCTAGTATTTAACTAAATCTTCTGCAATTTTTAATGACTATTTTTTTTTTTGAATTTACGAAATCGAATTGAATGAAGTTAATATGCTGATAAAACTAATATTAGCTTAAGACATATGAATTGTAATAAAAACTATTTTCCTTTTTGTCCATAATATATGTTGAAACATGGGTAAAGGGAAGGAACTGACAACTGATGAAAAACAGAAAATAACAGTTTTATCCTTAAAGAAGGTTTCGAACCAACAAAAGTGGTACTCGAGTGAAAGGAACATCAACACGGCGTAGATGAAAGAAAGAGAAGTTTATTGTAAAGAGAAGACACTACTGAAAGACAGGGATATCGGTTAGCAAGCTAGTATATTTCTGAAACAAAGTTATTTACCTTACCTCCTTACGAGGCAGGCTGTGACACAAGGCCGTTTTTTAATGCGGGGCAAAACCGAACCGGTAGGCTCGGACAAAAATTCCCCGTAGACACCGTAAAAAACGGGGTCGAGTAGCTGTCTACCACCCGAGCCTCGTCTGGGTTCCTCTCTGCCTTTTGGCAGAGAGTTCAACCAGCACAGCTGGAGAGGAATTTCCAACTAATTGCCAAAGCAAAGATATTTACCTTACCACACTGAGTGGCAGCATGTGGCACAAGGCCGTTTTTTAATGCAGGACGAAGCCGAGGCCGTAGGCTCGGGCTAAAATTCCCCGTAGACCTCGTATACACTGGGTCGGATAGCTCTCTACCACTCCAGACGAAACTCTGCCCTCGGGCATAGCCTTGTCTTGGTTCCTCTCTGTCCGAAGGCGGAGTGTTCGACCAGTACAGCTGGAGACGAATTTCCAACTAATTGCCGAAGCAAAGTTATTTACCTTGCCAACCCGCGTGTCAGGATGTGGCACAATGCTGTTCTTTAATGCGGGGAAAAACCGAGTCCTTCGTCTCGGGCAAAAATTCTCCGTAGACCCCGTATACACGGGGTCGGGTAGCTGTCTACCACCCGAGATGAGGATCTGCCCTTCGGCATAGCCTCGTCTGGGTTACTCTCTGCCCGAAGTCGGAGTGTTCGACCAACTGGAGACGAATCATCAACTAAATGCCGAAGCAAATCCGCCTGGTATATCCTGTGCACAATATATATATATATATATATATATATATATATATACTGATATAGTTAGTCCGCAATAGGCGATAGGGAGTGTAGGATATTCCATTACAACAATGACAAAGTTATTGAGTGAGGAAATATCCACATTGGAGATATCAAGCCATGATGACATCATATCTACAGCTGATGCAATTTTTATTAAAAGAGTGAAAATTTGTAATAAGGACTGCCAGAGAAAAGCAATAATAAGAACGAAAATTGCAATATGAGCTCTGTTAAAAAAAAATGGAATGATAACAGCAAAAAATTGCAATATGAACACTGGTAAAAAACGGTTGCTGAAGTCATTAGGTTTATAATACCCTAAAATTCATACATAGACATCCTCAAGGACACATAGCACAGTGGATAAAGGAGTTAGTTAGATTCAGTGACACGACCCAGAGAGCGTGAGTTCAATACCTGGTTAAGGCGGTGGAGAACGTGGAGAGGGAAATTAACAGGAGATAATTAATAACTAGACATGGCACGTGGAATTAGTCTACCCCCAGCGAGCGAAATAAAGGGTTCCTGAAGAAGGCCGAAACGTTGTGATAAATATGGCGACAAAGATGAGGACAATAGTCCGAATAATGTAAATAGTGTACATAGTACCTCATCTCAGAAATATAGACAGATACTGAAAGGCTGAAACGTTGTAATAAATATGGAGACAATGATGTCCGAATAATGGACAAATATCTCATCTCAGAATATAGACAGATAAAAGGCTGAAACGTTGTAATAAATATGGAGACGATGATCTCCGAATAATGTAAATAGACAGAAACTGACAGATACTGAAAGGCTGAAACGTTGTAATAAATATGGAGACGATGATGAGGACAATAGTCCGAATAATGTAAATAGTGTACATAATATCTCATCTCAGAAATATAGACAGATACTGAAAGGCTGAAACGTTGTAATAAATATGGAGACAATGATGAGGACAATAGTCCGAATAATGTAAATAGACAATAGTCCGAATAATAAATATGTAAATAGTGTCCAATAATAAATAGTGTACATAATACTCATCTCAGAAATATAGACAGATACTGAAAGGCCGAAACGTTGTAATAAATATGGAGACAATGAGGAACAATGGTCCGAATAATGTAAATAGTGTACATAGTATAATATAGACAGATACTGAAAGGCTGCAACGTTGTAATAAATATGGCGACAAAGATGAGGACAATAGTCCGTGTTGTAATAAATATGGATACCTCATCAATCCGAATAATGTAAATATAGTACATAATACCTCATCTCAGAAATATAGACAGATACTGAAAGGCCGAAACGTTGTAATAAATATGGAGACGATGATGAGGACAATAGTCCGAATAATGTAAATAGTGTACATAATACCTTATCTCAGAATATATAGACAGATACTGAAAATATAGGCTGAAACGTTGTAATAAATATGGAGACGATGATGAGGACAATAGTCCGAATAATGTAAATAGTGTACATAATACCTCATCTCAGAAATATAGACAGATACTGAAAGGCAGCAACGTTGTAATAAATATGGAGACAATGATGAGGACAATAGTCCGAATAATGTAAATAGTGTACATAATACCTCATCTCAAATATAGAAATATAAAGACAGATAAATATGAAAGGCTGCAACGTTGTAATAAATATGGATACTGAAAGGCAAAGATGAGGACAATAGTCCGAATAATGTAAATAGTGTACATAATACCTCATCTCAGAAATATAGACAGATACTGAAAGGCTGAAACGTTGTAATAAATATGGAGACAATGATGAGGACAATAGTCCGAATAATGTAAATAGTGTACATAATAAATATGGCTCATCTCAAAATATAGACAGATATCTCAGAAATATAGACAGATACTGAAAGGCCGAAACGTTGTAAATAGTGTAATAAATATGAAACAATGATGTGGACAATAGTCCGAATAATGAATAAAAATAGTGTACATAATACCTCATCTCAGAAATATAGACAGATATTGAATGGCCGAAACGTTGTAATAAATATGGAGACAATGATGTGGATAATAGTCCGAATAATGTAAATAGTGTACATAATACCTCATCTCAGAAATATAGACAGATACTGAAAGGCCGAAACGTTGTAATAAATATGGAGACAATGAGGAGGACAATAGTCCGAATAATGTAAATAGTGTACATAATACCTCATCTCGGAAATATAGACAGATACTGAAAGGCCGAAACGTTGTAATAAATATGGAGACGATGATGAGGACAATAGTCCGAATAATGTAAATAGTGTACATAATACCTTATCTCAGAGATATAGACAGATACTGAAAGGCTGAAACGTTGTAATAAATATGGAGACGATGATGAGGACAATAGTCCGAATAATGTAAATAGTGTACATAATACCTCATCTCAGAAATATAGACAGATACTGAAAGGCTGAAACGTTGTAATAAATATGAAGACAATTATGAGGACAATAGTCCGAATAATGTAAATAGTGTACATAATACCTCATCTCAGAAATATAGACAGATACTGAAAGGCCGAAACGTTGTAATAAATATGGAGACAATGATGAAGATAATAGTCAGAATAATGTAAATAGTGTACATAATACGTCATCTCAGAAATATAGACAGATACTGAAAGGCAGCAACGTTGTAATAAATATGGAGACAATGATGAGGACAATAGTCCGAATAATGTAAATAGTGTACATAGTACCTCATCTCAGAAATATAGACAGATACTGAAAGGCTGCAACGTTGTAATAAATATGGCGACAAAGATGAGGACAATAGTCCGAATAATGTAAATAGTGTACATAGTACCTCATCTCAGAAATATAGACAGATACTGAAAGGCTGAAACGTTGTAATAAATATGGAGACAATGATGAGGACAATAGTCCGAAGAATGTAAATAGTGTACATAATACCTCATCTCAGAAATATAGACAGATACTGAAAGGCCGAAACGTTGTAATAGATATGGAGACAATGATGTGGACAATAGTCCGAATAATGTAAATAGTGTACATAATACCTCATCTCAGAAATATAGACAGATATTGAATGGCCGAAACGTTGTAATAAATATGGAGACAATGATGTGGATAATAGTCCGAATAATGTAAATAGTGTACATAATACCTCATCTCGGAAATATAGACAGATACTGAAAGGCTGAAACGTTGTAATAAATATGGAGACGATGACGAGGACAATAGTCCGAATAATGTAAATAGTGTACATAATACCTCATCTCGGAAATATAGACAGATACTGAAACGCTGAAACGTTGTAATAAATATGGAGACAATGATGAGGACAATAGTCCGAAAAATGTAAATAGTGTACATAATACCTCATCTCAGAAATATAGACAGATACTGAAAGACCGAAACGTTGTAATAAATATGGAGACAATGATGAGGATAATACTCCGAATAATGTAAATAGTGTACATAATACCTCATCTTAGAAATATAGACAGATACTAAAAGGCCAAAACTTTGTAATAAATATGGCGACAAAAATGAGGACAATAGTCCGAATAATGTAAATAGTGTACATAGTACCTCATCTCAGAAATATAGACAGATACTGAAAGGCTGAAACGTTGTAATAAATATGGAGACAATGATGAGGACAATAGTCCGAATAATGTAAATAGTGTACATAGTACCTCATCTCAGAAATATAGACAGATACTGAAAGGCTGCAACGTTGTAATAAATATGGCGACAAAGATGAGGACAATAGTCCGAATAATGTAAATAGTGTACATAGTACCTCATCTCAGAAATATAGACAGATACTGAAAGGCTGAAACGTTGTAATAAATATGGAGACAATGATGAGGACAATAGTCCGAATAATGTAAATAGTGTACATAATACCTCATCTCAGAAATATAGACAGATACTGAAAGGCTGAAACGTTGTAATAAATATGGAGACAATGATGAGGACAATAGTCCGAATAATGTAAATAGTGTACATAATACCTCATCTCAGAAATATAGACAGATACTGAAAGGCTGCAACGTTGTAATAAATATGGCGACAAAGATGAGGACAATAGTCCGAATAATGTAAATAGTGTACATAGTACTACATCTCAGAAATATAGACAGATATTGAATGGCCGAAACGTTGTAATAAATATGGAGACAATGATGTGGATAATAGTCCGAATAATGTAAATAGTGTACATAATACCTCATCTCAGAAATATAGACAGATACTGAAAGGCTGCAACGTTGTAATAAATATGGAGACAATGATGAGGACAATAGTCCGAATAATGTAAATAGTGTACATAATACCTCATCTCAGAAATATAGACAGATACTGAAAGGCTGAAACGTTGTAATAAATATGGAGACAATGATGAGGACAATAGTCCGAATAATGTAAATAGTTTACATAATACCTCATCTCAGAAATATAGACAGATACTGAAAGGCTGCAACGTTGTAATAAATATGGCGACAAAGATGAGGACAATAGTCCGAATAATGTAAATAGTGTACATAGTACTACATCTCAGAAATATAGACAGATATTGAATGGCCGAAACGTTGTAATAAATATGGAGACAATGATGTGGATAATAGTCCGAATAATGTAAATAGTGTACATAATACCTCATCTCAGAAATATAGACAGATACTGAAAGGCTGCAACGTTGTAATAAATATGGAGACAATGATGAGGACAATAGTCCGAATAATGTAAATAGTGTACAAAATACATCATCTCAGAAATATAGACAGATACTGAAAGGCCTAAACGTTGTAATAAATATGGAGACAATGATGAGGACAATAGTCCGAATAATGTAAATAGTGTACATAATACCTCATCTCAGAAATATAGACAGATACTGAAAGGCTGCAACGTTGTAATAAATATGGAGACAATGATGAGGACAATAGTCCGAATAATGTAAATAGTGTACATAATACCTCATCTCAGAAATATAGACAGATACTAAAAGGCCGAAACTTTGTAATAAATATGGCGACAAAGATGAGGACAATAGTCCGAATAATGTAAATAGTGTACATAGTACCTCATCTCAGAAATATAGACAGATACTGAAAGGCTGAAACGTTGTAATAAATATGGTGACAATGATGAGGACAATAGTCCGAATAATGTAAATAGTGTACATAATACCTCATCTCAGAAATATAGACAGATACTGAAAGGCTGAAACGTTGTAATAAATATGGAGGCAATGATGAGGACAATAGTCCGAATAATGTAAATAGTGTACATAATACCTCATCTCAGAAATATAGACAGATACTGAAAGGCTGAAACGTTGTAATAAATATGGAGACAATGATGAGGACAATAGTCCTAATAATGTAAATAGTGTACATAATACCTCATCTCAGAAATATAGACAGATACTGAATGGCCGAAATGTTGTAATAAATATGGAGACAATGATGAGGACAATAGTCCGAATAATGTAAATAGTGTACATAATACCTCATCTCAGAAATATAGACAGATACTGAAAGGCCGAAACGTTGTAATAAATATGGAGACAATGAGGAGGACAATAGTCCGAATAATGTAAATAGTGTACATAATACCTTATCTCAGAAATATAGACAGATACTGAAAGGCTGAAACGTTGTAATAAATATGGAGACAATGATGAGGACAATAGTCCGAATAATGTAAATAGTGTACATAATACCTCATCTCAGAAATATAGACAGATACTGAAAGGCTGAAACGTTGTAATAAATATGGAGACAATGATGAGGACAATTGTCTGAATAATGTAAATAGTGTACATAATACCTCATCTCAGAAATATAGACAGATACTGAAAGGCCGAAATGTTGTAATATATATGGAGACAATGATGAGGATAATAGTCAGAATAATGTAAATAGTGTACATAATACGTCATCTCAGAAATATAGACAGATACTGAAAGGCAGCAACGTTGTAATAAATATGGCGACAAAGATGAGGACAATAGTCCGAATAATGTAAATAGTGTACATAGTACCTCATCTCAGAAATATAGACAGATACTGAAAGGCTGAAACGTTGTAATAAATATGGAGACAATGATGAGGACAATAGTCCGAATAATGTAAATAGTTTACATAATACCTCATCTCAGAAATATAGACAGATACTGAAAGGCTGAAACGTTGTAATAAATATGGAGACAATGATGAGGACAATGGTCCGAATAATGTAAATAGTGTACAAAATACCTCATCTCAGAAATATAGACAGATACTGAAAGGCCGAAACGTTGTAATAAATATGGAGACAATGATGAGGACAATAGTCCGAATAATGTAAATAGTGTACATAATACCTCATCTCAGAAATATAGACAGATACTGAAAGGCTGCAACGTTGTAATAAATATGGAGACAATGATGAGGACAATAGTCCGAATAATGTAAATAGTGTACATAATACCTCATCTCAGAAATATAGACAGATATTGAAAGGCTGAAACGTTGTAATAAATATGGAGACGATGACGAGGACAATAGTCCGAATAATGTAAATAGTGTACATATTACCTCATCTCGGAAATATAGACAGATACTGAAACGCTGAAACGTTGTAATAAATATGGAGACAATGATGAGGACAATAGTCCGAAAAATGTAAATAGTGTACATAATACCTCATCTCAGAAATATAGACAGATACTGAAAGACCGAAACGGTGTAATAAATATGGAGACAATGATGAGGATAATACTCCGAATAATGTAAATAGTGTACATAATACCTCATCTCAGAAATATAGACAGATACTGAAAGGCTGAAACGTTGTAATAAATATGGAGACAATGATGAGGACAATAGTCCGAATAATGTAAATAGTGTACATAATACCTCATCTCAGAAATATAGACAGATACTGAAAGGCTGCAACGTTGTAATAAATATGGCGACAAAGATGAGGACAATAGTCCGAATAATGTAAATAGTGTACATAGTACCTCATCTCAGAAATATAGACAGATATTGAATGGCCGAAACGTTGTAATAAATATGGAGACAATGATGTGGATAATAGTCCGAATAATGTAAATAGTGTACATAATACCTCATCTCAGAAATATAGACAGATACTGAAAGGCTGCAACTTTGTAATAAATATGGAGACAATGATGAGGACAATAGTCCGAATAATGTAAATAGTGTACAAAATACCTCATCTCAGAAATATAGACAGATACTGAAAGGCTGAAACGTTGTAATAAATATGGAGACAATGATGAGGACAATAGTCCGAATAATGTAAATAGTGTACATAATACCTCATCTCAGAAATATAGACAGATACTGAAAGGCTGCAACGTTGTAATAAATATGGCGACAAAGATGAGGACAATAGTCCGAATAATGTAAATAGTGTACATAGTACCTCATCTCAGAAATATAGACAGATATTGAATGGCCGAAACGTTGTAATAAATATGGAGACAATGATGTGGATAATAGTCCGAATAATGTAAATAGTGTACATAATACCTCATCTCAGAAATATAGACAGATACTGAAAGGCTGCAACTTTGTAATAAATATGGAGACAATGATGAGGACAATAATAATCCGAATAATGTAAATAGTGTACAAAATACCTCATCTCAGAAATATAGGCAGATACTGAAAGGCCGAAACGTTGTAATAAATAAGGAGACAATGACGAGGACAATAGTCCGAATAATGTAAATAGTGTACATAATACCTCATCTCGGAAATATAGACAGATACTGAAACGCTGAAACGTTGTAATAAATATGGAGACAATGATGAGGACAATAGTCCGAAAAATGTAAATAGTGTACATAATACCTCATCTCAGAAATATAGACAGATACTGAAAGACCGAAACGGTGTAATAAATATGGAGACAATGATGAGGATAATATCTCAGAAATATAGAATAATATTGTAAAAATATGTGTACTAATAATGTAAATCATCTCAGAAATATAGACAGATACTGAAAGGCTGCAACGTTGTAATAAATATGGCGACAAAGATGAGGACAATAGTCCGAATAATGTAAATATGAGGATAATAGTCAATAATACCTCATCTCAGAAATTTAGACAGATACTGAAAGGCTGAAACGTTGTAATAAATATGGAGACAATGATGAGGACAATAATCCGAATAATGTAAATAGTGTACATAATACCTCATCTCAGAAATATAGACAGATACTGAAAGGCTAAAACGTTGTAATAAATATGGAGACAATGATGAGGACAATAGTCCGAATAATGTAAATAGTGTACTTAATACCTCATCTCAGAAATATAGACAGATACTGAAAGGCTGCAACGTTGTAATAAATATGTCGACAAAGATGAGGACAATAGTCCGAATAATGTAAATAGTGTACATAGTACCTCATCTCAGAAATATAGACAGATACTGAAAGACCGAAACGTTGTAATAAATATGGAGACAATGATGAGGACAATAGTCCAAAATAAATGTAAATACCTGTCTCAGAAATAATCACTCATCTCAGAAATATAGACAATAGTCCGAATACTGAAAGGCTGAAACGTTGTTGTAATAAATATGGAGACAATGATGAGGACAATAGTCCGAATAATGAAAGGCTAAATAATAAATATGTGTATATAATAGTCCGAATAATGTAAATAGTGTATATAATACTCTTCTCAGAAATATAGACAGATACTGAAAGGCTGAAACGTTGTAATAAATATGGAGACAATGATGAGGACAATAGTCCGAATAATGTAAATAGTGTACATAATACCTCCTCTCAGAAATATAGACAGATACTGAAAGACCGAAACGTTGTAATAAATATGGAGACAATGATGAGGATAATAGTCCGAATAATGTAAATAGTGTACATAATACCTCCTCTCAGAAATATAGACAGATACTGAAAGACCGAAACGTTGTAATAAATATGGAGACAATGATGAGGACAATAGTCCGAATAATGTAAATAGTGTACATAATACCTCATCTCAGAAATATAGACAGATACTGAAAGGCTGAAACGTTGTAATAAATATGGAGACATTGATGAGGACAATAGTCCGAATAATGTAAATAGTGTACATAATACCTCATCTCAGAAATATAGACAGATACTGAAAGGCTGAAACGTTGTAATAAATATGGAGACAATGATGAGGACAATAGTCCGAATAATGTAAATAGTGTACATAATACCTCTTCTCAGAAATATAGACAGATACTGAAAGGCTGAAACGTTGTAATAAATATGGAGACAATGATGAGGACAATAGTCCGAATAATGTAAATAGTGTACATAATACCTCCTCTCAGAAATATAGACAGATACTGAAAGACCGAAACGTTGTAATAAATATGGCAACAAAGATGAGGAAAATAATGTAAATAGTGTGTAAATCTTTTGTAATTATGTGAGCGTTCTTCTTTGGCTTTTTTCTTTGACTAACTTTGTTCCTTATTTTTATCAGCTATATTTCCTATTCATCAGTTTCTGCCTGTCGAGAAGAGAACTATTTGCTCCTGCCTTAATAATAAAACTGGTTTTATTCGATAAAATGAAATTAACAGCTGATTTCGAAAGTGACAATCTATTGTTAACTAGAGTAAGAAGCGGCTTGCAATTTTTTCTGAGATTCTAAAGTAAAACCTCTCTCTGTTAATAATCTTCAAGCGCAATTTTTTTTCTTCTTGGTCTCATGAAGTCGATGGATTAGATTCAATCAATTGCTAAATCTTCAGCTAAGGAAATCAGTAACTATAATGGGATAAATAATTTTTTTCCCGCCAGAAACTAAAGTCTACCATTTATATCATGAAAAGATTATTGCTGCCACATATAGTATGGTGCTCCACCTGTAAAATCCAAAATAGAATCAGCAATATTATTGGTTCTGATCAGTCACCTTCCCTTTGCCTCTTCTATAAATATTTTCACGGTAATTGTTCTGGTAAGACTTCCTCGTTGGTACTTCGTCTTCACGAGTTTAAGCGCAGTACTAGATTGGCAATTAGCTCTTCTCATTTCACTGTTGAAAATGCTAGTTGTAACTATACTAATAGCTTATTTTCACACAATTATTGCTTATATTATACCAGTTTTATTAGTTTGCTTTGCATACAGACAAGAAACGTGACAAACAATTTTTCTCAGGGTCCTGTACAATTAAATGTAACAGCGAGAGCGGATATATACCTTATAGATCAAAGGATTTCGAAGGAGCGCCTATAAGTTGATGGCTGCGAATATTTTACAAAAGTAATTTACTAGCTGACTTCAAGCCGATACGAATTCTCTTCCTGAAAAGTTTTATTGTAAATTCAATGATAATAACAACAACAACAACAACAATAATAATAATAATATGCTTAATAATAATAATAATAATAATCCACTTCCTCAACAAAGAATGTGCACTCTTCAAGAATCAGCTTAATGTACTTGAAACTCTACCAACAAAAACTGGAGCGAATAAAATATAGGCCAAACAAATAAACAGAAAGCAAAACAACTTGGCCAAATGAATTTACAAACGTGGATATCAAATAATAATAATGCAATCAAAGAAAATAATAATAATTTAAGAATGCTTTTTTCCATTTGATTCATTGCTGAAGAACTCGAGATAGCACCTTTAATCCTTTCCCAGAATTCAATTATAAATGGCCGGAAACAATTAATCAATGTCTGCGTTGTTTCAACCATCGTTGTGCAATCGTCGTCCTAATCGACAATTATTGCTAATAATGTCTAGTTTCATTAGTTTGCTTTGCATACAGACAAGAAACGTGACGAACAATTTTTCTGTGTCCCGTACAATTAAACGTGACAGCGTAAACGGATATATACACTATAGACCAATTTCTTCTTCTTGGTCTCACGTCTTCCACTGACATGAAGTAGATGGATTAGATTCAAACAATTGCTAAATCTGCAGCTAAGGAAATCAGTAACTATGAAGGGATAAATAATTTTTTAGCCCCCAGAAACTATCTTACACATTTATAAGTATACCATTTGTCCGTGCATCGAATATTGTTATCACATCTGGTCTGCTACTTCTGTTTATATCTAGAAATTCTTTTACAGTTTTTCTCTCCAGAATCTATCTTACATATATATAATTATATAGCCTGACGTGCCTTTACCGATTTGGCCATAGAGGAGCGTTCGGTTAGCAAGGTCGATTTTACTGTATTTAAACCCAATTCTCCATAATTTTCTCTCATACATTCATATCTGCTCAATGCGTATCCAAATGTAAACAAATGACGTCACACATTATGAAATGGACAAAGTCCGACAATTATTTTTTAAGACATTTTTTATGTTTATACCTTCTTTTTATAGATAAAATATATAAGTAAATGCTCTGTTTATAATAAACAATATTAACAACATTTACCGGCCTATCTATAATTCTATCATTTATATCATGTATAGAATATTGCTTCCACATATGGTATGGTACACCATCTATAAAATCCAAAGCAGAATCAGCAATATTATTGGTTCTGATCAGTCACCTTTCCTTTGCTTCTTCTATAAATAAGAGTTTAAGCGCAGTACTAGATTGGCAGTTAGGTCTTCTCATTTCACTGTTGAAAATGCTAGTTGTAACTATACTAATAGCTTCTTTTCACGCTCGTCTTCATTGCTAGGATTTTCAAAAATCTAAATACAATGTCAGTAGTCACGTTCTCTCTCAATGAATCCTGTTCTTTTACTGTAGTCCCTGTTTCTTTTACTCACAGTAATCTCTCACCGCTTAGCGGCTTTTATTGCCTTTCTTGGGGTGAAATGATTAAAAAGAGAATATAAAAACTGCTTTTTTTGTCCCACTTGATTCTTAGCTTAAGAACTCGAGATAGCTCTCAGCAAACGATGCCTTTAATCCTTTCCCAGTATTCAATTATAAAATAAGGACATCAATAATTCTAGGTGTTTCGATTTGGTCTGTTTTGATTTGTTTTACGGCATATCAACACCTCACTGGGTTATTTAATACCGACAAGATTTTTATTTCTGGTATTTTTTTTTTTTCAAAAGTGTTTGCTGTTAATATTATTTTCCATCGTAATAATTTTTTTCTTAAAAAATTCATTGCTGGTAATATTTTTTACAAAAATATTTTGATAGTATTAAAATATTTTTTACACTTTCTTAGTGTTTTTATCGCAGTTTGGAGGTTAACTATTTGCCCATAGCTGGGACCCTAACAGGTGCTACCACCCCGGGTCATGGTGGACCTAGGAACACCAGCAATTAAGAGGTGGTTCCAGGCTCCTTAAACCTCCAGATGCCTTTCTGTTGGATATAGTTTATTGTCTTACCTAGGACGCAGTTTCGGTTTGATTGAAAATGGTTCTAAAAGATTCATTGAATGGATTCCTGATAGCCCATGTCTTAAAGAATTACGAAAATATGTAGCCACAAGTACAGCTTAAACTTTATGATGAACTTTATCTTTGCAAAATATGTGGTCTTCAGTTCTCATTTTTTTTTCTCTTTTTACAAAAATGATCAGTGGAAAATATCCTGATGCCATTTTTGACCTTAGGTCTCTGGTTGAGATCCGGAAGCAAATGTGGATATTAAATAATAATAATGAAATCAAAGGCAATAATAATAATGTAAGAACTGTTTTTTTTTCCCTCATTTAATTCTTAGCTTAAGAACTCGAGATAGCGCTCAGCAAACGTTGCCTTTAATCCTTTCCCAGAATTCAATTATAAATGACCGGAAACAATTAATCAATGTCTACATTGTTTCAACCATCGTTGTGGAATCATCGTCCTAATCGACAATTATTGCTAATAATGTCCCGTTTCATTAGTTTCTTTGCATACAAACAAGAAACGTGACGAACATTTTTTCTCAGGGTCCCGTACAATTAAATGGGGCAACGAGAGTGGATATGTACCCTAGAGACCAGTTGTTCTCAACCTTTTTTTACCCATGGACCCCTTAATAGTTATTTGACATAAGACAAAAATATTCTATTTTTCACTAATAAGAATTTTGAGGTTTTAATAATCGAGGAAATATATAATTACGTTTTATTTTTAAATGAAAACTAATTTAATGCAAATATATTATACTACTACTACTACTACTACAACAACAACAACACAAACAACAACAATAACAATAATAATAATAATTTTTATTGGTCAATATCTTGTTTTACAATATTACAATGTTTCTTCCATGGTCAAGCCCATGGGGAGCAGAGCTCTTCTGGCAATTGAATTCACTGCAGCATTTATACTGAAATAAACCAAAATATTTTACTTATTGGAAATGATAAATTTAATCGTTTAGCTTTCAATTAAAGCTAAAATGAAATCTTCAAAAATGATTTTTCATTTTTAAAAATTAATTCTAAACCTTAGGTATCGGAAATTCAGTGGAGGTACCTAATATAAAAGAAATAAAGAAAGAATCAATCATTCATATATATATATATATATATATATATATATTTCAATGTAATGTATATTACAGTAGAAATTTAATTTTTAATAATAAAAATCATTCTGAGTTGGCTTTCTTCATGGACTACTAAAATATCATTGTGGACCCCCAATTTGTTATTTTTTGCCTGTGGACCCCCAGAAATATTACATGGACCCCTAGGGCCCATGTGGACCCCTGTTGAGAACCCCTGCTATAGACCAAAGGTTTAGGTACCACCTCCTGAAGGATTTCGAAAGATCGCCTATAAATTTATGGCTGCGAGGATTTTACAAAAGTAATTTACGAACTGACTTCGAGCCGATAGGAATTCTCTTCCTGGAAAGTTTTATGGTATAAATAATAATAATAATAATAATAATAATAATAATAATAATAATAATAATAATAGTAGTAGTAGTAATAATAATCTTTTGTCATATATTCAGTATTAATAATAATAATTACTCACATATACACAGAACAATGAAAGCTAATTGCCCAGACATTGTAACCAAAGTCCAAAAAACACTTGTTTTCTTATTGACATGCCAATTCCAGCAGACTCTAATGAATGTTTGAAGATCTTAGAAAAATCTATCAAGATACACGAATCTTGAAGTGGAAATCTCCCAAAATATTATGATAGACTCTTTGAAGGGATTCCTTGTAATCTATGCTTTAAAGAAGTAGAAAAAAATGTACTCACAAGTACAGTTCGCCCATTACGCGGGGTTTTATCTCTGGAAAATGTGTGTTGTCTTCGGTTGTTCTTTTTTACAAGAATATCCAGTGGAAAATGTCATGATACTATATCTGATCTAAGGAAATGTATATACAACAGAAATCAAAAGAAATATTATTATTATTATTATTATTATTATTATTATTATTATTATTTCGATTTCAATTTTTTTTTAGCTTTTTTGGTATTGTAGTGAGTCACTCCTTTGAAATCCATGTCTTTTTCTTATGGCTTTTTTACACATTTCATGATTTGTTTTTCTAATTTTCCAGAAGCTTTTGCTCGCATAACATCTCTAGTGATTGCATGGACAAAGTTCTTCATAGTTCGTATGGGCTGGTTTTATCAAGACAATTTTTTTGTATTTCTCTTAAGCTGAAATTTCCAGGAATTTTTTAAATTTGTTGTTGTTTAGTTCCTTTTATCATTTTTAAATAATATTCAACCTACTATGACTGGTACTATTTTTTTTTTTGCAATTAACCTTCTTCTGTGACATTTTTTTTTCATTCCTTCTAAATTTAGATTGCCAGGTCTTTATACTTTGATAATTTTTTAATTTTTTGGTTGCCTATGTTAAGGACAGTCCGTTTATCCATCTGGGTAAATCTGGATCTTTTCTTTCATATCAATTAGTAGACAAGTTTTTTTTTTTTGATATTGGTTTTTGACTATTATGTCATGGCATATTTTTCTTTTTCTTTTTCTTTTCAATATTCCTGTCTGTTTTTTTATCTTTGATGGTGTAATCACATTTTGTTTTCACAATTGTGATATCTGTAATTTTCTGCCATGTTACAGTCCGGCTTCTTGTAATGATGCTGGGTGATGTTCATACCAGTGTTACTAAAATCTTTTCTAAAGTCTTTGCACATTGTCCAGTGTAAGTATTGACCCACTCTATCGTAATGATTTTTATATTCATTTGTCGCAATTGCAGAACATTCTGAGATGAGATGGTCTGTGGTTTCCTGATATTTGTCAAAAACCTGCATTTTGGATCCATACTATTATACTGCAAGAATAATGCCTTCGTTGTAGCATACATACGGACGATAATGGGTATGTTCCCATTCACATAAATACAGTAGTAAATACTGTATGTTAGTCTGCAGTTAAAGATTCGTCTTCAGCTGTGCTGGTCAAACTCCCTGCCTTGGGGCAGAGAGGATCCCCAGACGAAGCTATGCCGAAGGGCAGAGTCTTATATTCGTCTCGGAAAAAGATGGTCTGTGGTTTTTTGATATTTGTCAAAACCTGCTTTTGGATCCATATATTATTATTATCTATCTATCTATCTATCTATCTATCTATCGTTGTAGCATACCTACGGACGATAATGGTTATGTCCCCATGCGCATAAATACAGTAGTAAATACTGTATGTTGGTCTGCAATTGAAGATTCATTGTGGAATACACTTGACTTAGTTCTAGCAGTGGACTACTTCTTCTACGCGCCGCTGGCGAATCTTATATGTGTTGTTCGTGTCCTAAGTATTATCGTTCATTACTAACGATCGTATGATTATTCTGTTCAGTAAACTTCCTCAGGTTACAACATCCTTCCGTTTCAGCCTTTAATCCAGATACTCTTAACCATCGATGTTAACTTTATCAAAATCGGCTTTATTAGCCTCGTTCTAGATATTGGCTATACAGAGGCTTGTCTTGCCAGCGTTGTTTCATCTGTCCAAGAGCTTTATTCTTGGCTTTCTTTTTCATAATTTTTGTTGCCACACTTAGTTCTTTGGTTCTGTTTTGGTTTTCTATAGAATCTACTAAATGTAAATCTCGTTTGTATTTACAACCTTTTATCACTGAATATTTTCTTTCTTTCTGTTTTCGTGTCCTATCACTAATTGTATCATCCAGTTCTTTGTTGTTTCCATGTATGTTAGTAAGCCAATAGTTGTTGTCTTGTATGACAATTCTACCCGAATAAGAATCATTATTATAATTATTATTATTATTTCCTTTGATTTCTATTGTATACATATTTCTTTCCGGGTCCCAATCAGAGACTATGGTAAGAAATTACATCATGACATATAATAACATAAATTATAGATAAAAATAAAATAAAATAATTATCAGCCTATGAGCGTTTTACTAAGAGCTTTTTCTAAGGTGGGGTCTGTATTTGAGCGTACGTGTTTTTCCATTTCATTATCTCATGAGCTACCATTATTATTAATTTCCCGCTCGATTTTTTAGTGGATATGAGTCATTACAATTCATAATAAATTAAATCTTAATAGTTAATAATATTCCAACAGTTTCCCATAACAATTACATATATCTGGACTTAATGCGACACCTGGGATCCCACCGCCATTTTAATATTCTTAATGTTATTTTTATTTTTTTATTCTATTTTTTTTATTTTTCTAAACTCAGGAATAACATTTAAGCACAAACCAGCCTTTAACTGCTCCCCCCTAACACCCCCCTCAAAAAAAACAGCAAAATTAAAAATTTTCCTGTAACGCTGCATATAACTTAGACGTAATGATTATTTCATTTTATTTATTTTTGCCTAATGGTTTCACATAGCTGATCATAACCCCTCCCATTATTCATCAAATCTTTTTAACAACAATAATATAAAATGCTTCTTTGAGAATAGTCTTATACTATTTTGCTTATTCTATATATATATTCTTTTCATATCTATTGACAAATATTTATTAAGATTAACTTGATTGATCGATCTAATTTTATGTTAATATTTCTTTGATTCCAACTCCTAAGATAACCCACAGAGAAGTTTTAATAATCCAGTAATTTGACGCTTGACCTAGAAGAGAACTAGAGTCTTATTCGGCATCTTTCCTAGAGATGGTGTCGCGATAAACGCGCACAACCTCCTGTGCTGTGTACAGCTCAATAGGAGTAGATAGGTTCGCCTGTCACCCATATATTATTGTTCGTTCCTGCTGAATTGGTGCGTCACGACCAGATGCGACCATATGACATCGAATATAAAAGGGCAAGGATTCAAAAATATGCTACTAAAGCTCTAATGTCTTAGTGAATATACGAGTTGACTATTGTCTTAACCTAGGATGAGGTTGTCGAATAAGAATAACCAAAACGAAAGTTGGAAACGGAACGGTAATATTTATAAGAGGAACAGCATACAAGATTCGCCAGCGGCGTGTAGTAATTAACTGCTAATGGTGAGTTAGAAGGGAATCCAAATGACTTGCAAGTGGAAGCCCAAGTGGAAGAGACCACATACAGTATATAGCCTTGTATTTATAGGAATTGGGACATACTCATTATCGTCGATGGTTACGGTATAATAGATAGATAGATAGATAGATAGATAGATAGATAGATAGATAATATAATATATATATATATATATATATATATATATATATATATATATATATATTACAAGAGGCGCGAGAGAGATTCATATACTTGGCGAAATAGATAAATATGAAGCCTCCATGTAAATTCAGAAATAATGTATTTCATATATATATATATATATATATATATATATAACGAAGAGATTGAATTGGATAGATAGATAGATAACGAAGAGAGAATTAGATAGATAGATAGATAGATAGATAGATAGATAGATAGATGACAATGAAGAGATTGAATTAGGTATTTACTCTGTCTCCCCAATAAGACGAGTTATGACACAAGGTCAGTTTTTAAGGTAGGGACCCGAGCGCGTACACCCGGTCTAGGAACAAAAATTGTCAGCAACGGAAGAGATTGAATTAGATAGTGTTGTAACCTAGAGAAATGTTACTGAATAAAAATAACGAAAACGAAGTTTGGAAATGGAACGATAATATTTATAACAGGAACAACATACAAGATTCGCCAGTGTCATGGAGTAAGTAATCAACTGCTAGTGGTGAGCTACAAGTGAATCAGTGTGAATCCCATGAGGAAAATATCCACTAACCACCCCATGGGTGACCACTTGAGAATACTATGTCCTGAAATCTTGGATGAACGCATGGTATGAGTTAAGGCCATATAACATTGATAAAGCGGTTCGCATACTATCACCGAAGTTAAGCAACGTACTTACCAGGGTGACCACATGAGAAGACCAGGTCCTGTAATCTTGGGTGAACGCATGGTATGAGTTGAGGCCATATAAAATTGATAAAGCGGTTCACATACAATCACCGAAGTTAAGCAACGTACGTAGTCGAGTGACCACTTGAGGACACCATGTCTTGTAAGCTTGGATGAACGCATGGGATAGTTAAGGCCATATAACATTGATAAAGCGGTTCGCATACGATCACCGAAGTTAAGCAATGTACCTACATGGGTGACCACTTGAGAATTCCAGGTGCTGTAAGCTTGGGTGAACACTTGGTATGACTTACGGCTATATCAAGTTGATACAGATGGGTGACCACTTCAGAATACCGGGTACTGTAATCTTGGATGAACCCATGGTATGACTTAAGGCGATATAACATACAGATGTTCCCCTACGATCACCGAAGTTAAGCAACGTACCTACATGGGTGACCACTTGAGAACCCCAGGCGCTGTAAACTTGGGTGAACGCATTGTATGAGTTAAGGTCATATAACATTGATAAAGCGGTTCACATACGATCACCGAAGGTAAGCAACGTACTTAGATGGGTGACCACTTGAGAATAACAGCTGCTGTCTGCTTGGTTTATTGGCAGACCTATCCTTTGCTTTCATCTTGATAGTTTATATTCTTATGTTAGTTGTTGAGTTAAGACCAAGAAATTGATAAGCTTGACATTTATTTAACCTCTAAGTGTGATTCTAAATGATTTGTATAGGCAACAGTAATCCAACACAGAATTTAGCTTCGAACTCATCATAGGTTCGACATCTGATTGTTTACTTGAGGTCGCATCCTAGCCTGTTAGAAATTTAGGGATTTCTCCTCCGCCCCCTCCTTGTGGGGGTATCGCTGCTTTTAAAATGATCGATTATTCTCCAATTGACCACCATCGCCTGAAGAAGCACACACAGCGTCGAAACATGATCGTATTTATGTAGCGGTTTGTAACATATTTTTGTTATAATTGTGAATAAATGTTACATATATATATATATATATATATATATATATATATATATATATATATATATATATAGAGAGAGAGAGAGAGAGAGAGAGATAGATTTTAAAATTGTGTATTTGAGCAGCATCATATTTTTATGCACGTATCGCTGAAAAAGACTGTCAAGTTGCAGTAGTTTTTATATAATTTCTTATGTGTTCGTATATATATATATATTTTTTTTTTCATTCAGGATATAATTTATATAAAAATTGTTCAAATTTTTTCCAAGAGCCTTCGGTTATACTTTTAGCCATTATCAAGTATAAAATTTATTTTATTTTTAACTGAATATGTGTATTATTTCATTAGCTGTCCCACGTTGAAAACAAAGTTACTAAAATGTTACTAAAATGTTACTCACCCGAATATATACTTCCGCTACATCGACGATATTTTAGCTAAGAACAAAAATGAAATTGGTAATCTCAAAACTATTGTATACACACACACACACACACACACACACACACACACACACACACACACACACACATATATATATATATATATATATATATATATATATATATATATATATACAAGGTGTAACAGAAAAATTATTCAAATCGTGTCACAGCATAAGTTACTTTTTTCAGATAAGGCGTTTGGTCATCTTGACACCATCTGCTACTTTCCTCTTTTTTATCACTATCGATCTCAATTTTGCAGGCTTAAAACTTATTCTCGCCCAAGCAATAAGCTTTTCAAGTTTACGAAGGATCCACCTACTCCCCGTGACCGTAAGAATCAATGAAAAAGACTTACAAACAGAATTGTTCATAACCATGAAGTTTCCGTTAGGGAGCTGTGAAAAGTTTTACCCAGGCTCTTCACAGGTCTCTCTGTCAACGTCAGGATAGTAGTTCCCGATATTGAGAACCTGAAATTATCTGCTACTTTCCCCTTCTTTATCACTAACGATCTCGACTTTACAGTCTTGAAACTCATTCTTGCCCAAGCAATAAGCTTTTCAAGTCTACGAAGGATCCACCTACTCCCCGTGACCGAAGAAGTTGTAATGGTCAGATCGTCCATGTACGCTCTGATCGGTGGCTGACGGACTCCTGTCTTCACCATAGGGCTTAAATATACAGGGTGTCTCAAAATAATGTATACACTCTTAGAATCGTTATAACTTATCAATTTATTTTGACTATAAGATTAATACAAGAGAAAGAATACACATTTAAAGAATTTGAGAGAAAAAGAAAAAAACATAGAAAATTAACTTTAATAAGATAAAAACTACTTGGAGCAATGGCAGAATGTTCATATAATGATGAGTTCACATCAAATGCTCAAATTGATTACCGTTCTGTTCAATACACTTTTCATATCTTGAAGAAATAGACCTACACACGTCCAGTATCATTTCCTCTTGTATTTGAGCACATTCTTCTTCAATTGCTACTCTCGTTTCAGCAATTGTTTCAGGTTTCCTGCTGTAAACTTTGTCTTTTAGAAACCCCCACAAAAAGAAATCCAAGGGTGTCAAATCTGGTGATCTAGGTGGATATATCAATTGTCCCTCTTCTTCCAATCCATCTGTTTTGCATATTTTCATCCATATAAGTTCTCACATCATGGTAATCTATTATTAACTATTAATATTTAAAGAGTGTATACATTATTTTGAGACACCCTTTATATATATTTAATTGCAGTCCTTCATAAACTTCCAATCCTTAGCCATGATTAATTAATGATGAACATATCTTTTTCGTTTATGATCGAATTCCTCACGATTCTTCTGTTAATCTTGGAGAGTAATTATACATTCTTATTGCTCTAAGTAGAGTTCAGTAATGTTATAAAAACCTCGGGAAATTAATTTAACAATTGGGCAATTTTGCTGCTACCCCCGGCATATATATATATATCCGAATGTAATGAGAAGGTAAATAATACATAAATTCTAACGTTCACAGCATTAATTTAAAAAGGGGGATCGATAACGATAGTAGAGCAATAATTATTTATTATGTTTTTTTCATATAGACAAAAACAATTTTGGAAGTTCCTCCTTCATTCCTCCCACCTTTCCTCTTCCACCCCTCACTTTTAGAAGGTTTGGAAATGCTATGCCTAAACCCTTGACCGTTGCTGTCGATTTAAATTTTTCAGGTCGAGCCATCATCTTAAGACCACAACAATCCTTCACCAAACTGCTATCAACAAGAACTATTGTCTCATTCTGTCACGTTTTTCTATCTTTTCTTTATTCTTAGACGATCCCTCTTAAAATATATTTTTTTCTTTTTCTTATTTTCAAACAAATATCAGGTCATCCCATAAGTTCTGTCCGAATTTTGAATAAAGAAAACAAGTGACCAAATGTTACATTTAATTACAGATTCAATCAACAATGTATTTTCCCTGATTATCTATGACTTCCTTCTATCTATTAACAAAAAATACTATCAGGTCATCCCATAAGTTCTGTCCGAATTTTGAATAAAGAAAACAAGTGACCAAATGTTACATTTAATTACAGATTCAATCAACAATGTATTTTCCCTGATTATCTATGACTTCCTTCCATCTATCAGGTCATCCCATAAGTTCTGTCCGAATTTTGAATAAAGAAAACATGTGACCAATGTTACATTTAATTACAGATTCAATCAACAATGTATTTTCCCTGATTATCTATGACTTCTTTCCATCTATTAACAAGCTTACTAATTCCATTCAAGGGCTGCTTCAAGAAGCTTTTCATCAAACTCAACTGGATGTCCGGTTCGATCCTTATCTTCAAGGGTGAAATCTCCACCTCTGAATTTTGCAAACCATCTTCTGCAAGTTCTTTCATTCACAAATTCCTCTCCATAAACTGAGTGAATGTTTCTAGCCGCTTCGGCCGCTGAGTTTCCTTTCTTGAACTCATAAAGCATTATGTGCCTCAAATGATTCTTGGGTACTTCCATGTTAGCAGGGGTTTTATTCAAACACATTTAATTTTATTGTTCCCTGAAATAAAATTTGATCAGTTTAAATGCATCTAAACATAAAAATAATGTTCAGCTCCATTAGACATTATAAAATACTCTTTAAATTTCGTTCATTTTAACAAAAAGTTAAAATTCGGACAGAACTTATGGGATGACCTGATAGAAAAAAGAAAGTGACATTCCAGATGCGACCTGCTTACAAACAGAATTGTTCGTAAGCATTTTGGTTCTTACCAATCGAGGTGCAACTAAATGCACCGAAACGAAGTTGCCTCTTTGTTGGGAGTTAATTTTTGTCTATATGAAAAAATTATAATAAATAATTATTGCTCTACTCTCGGTATTGATCCCTCTTTTAAATTAATGCTGTGAACGTCTTTATTCAATTTCCTCATCTCTTATTGGTTCATACGTGGAAGATGCTGGAAACTTTATGACGCGTATATGTTAATAAACAGAGCATTTATAATGCTAATAAGCTTAATACTGAATATAATTATATATTTCTATTTTCTCAATATCTGTTTTGAAGGACCTCGCAGAGTATCATGATACGCAATTACACCAAAGGGAAATTTAGTCAGTTAAAAACAAAGTTTGTTGTGTAAATTTTCATTATCTCTGTTGCTTGAGTGGCTGTGATATAAATAAAATCTACTTTTCAACAACGGAAATGATAAGGTTGAAAGTGATATGTCGTCCCCTATTGAATATAAAATACCGATAATAATTAGCAAATATAAAATCCCAACAAGTCACGAAGTTCGTTTTTCTTGTCTAAGATTACATGATAAAAATTATTAGTCATACGTTTTTTTAGGCTTATGGTCATATCACGTTCTCATACGATCAACGAAGTTAAACAGCGTCCGGTCTAGTCAGGGTAACCACTTGAGAATACCAGGTGTTGTAAGTTTGGGTGAACTTAAGGCCATATCACGTTGATACAGCAGTTCACATACGATCACCGAAGTTAAGCAACGTACCTAGATGGGTGATTACTTGAGGATACCAGGTACTGTAATCTTGGATGAACGTATGGTATGACTTAAGGTCATATAACGTTGATAAAGCGGTTCACAGACGGCCACCGAAGTTAAGCAACGTACTTACATGGGTAACCATTTGAGGATACTAGATGCGGTAAGATTGGGTATGCGGATAGTGTAATGGGCTTTCAGGCATATCAAGTTGAAGCAGCAGTTCTTGTACAATCACCGAAGTTAAGTAACGTCTATCCTGGTCAGTAATTAGATGGGTGACCACTTAGGGATACAAGTGTCTGTAAGCGTTTATGGTATAATGGCCTCATGTTGAAACACCGGTAAATGGTTAAATAGCAGGACAGACCGGGTTCTATAGCCTTTGATGGCAACAGGTCTACCGCAGAAAGAAATAGCAACCTACTACAGGAAAATATTTGCTTACGTCAGTCATGGATCGAAAGATACATGATCGCCTAAGCGTGTATCACGCATGGCACATAAGTGCCTGAGTTGTGTTAAAAAAGAAATATTTACAATATATTGAAAAGTGTCTATTGCTCTTAGAAATAAATGAACACTTCATCTTTTTATAAGTCAATGGATATGAAATTAAAATATTAATTAAAAGTAAATAGTTGTTGGAAATTTTTCATCTAATATAAAATGAAGAGAAAACTAAATAGGGATTAAAAATTGACGATAACGGTTGAGAATTTTAGATCTAATAAAATATGAACATAAGAGACAATCAGAATTGAAAATGAATAAAAACAGTTAACATTTTCTCATCACCAAAAAGAAGATGAAAGTAAATATTGGTAAACAAAACTTAATAATATCGACTGACAATATTTCTCCTAAAAAAAAGAAAAATGTAAATACTGGTCAAAAGTTAATAATAATAGTTAACAATTCTTCATCGAATCAAATATGAAAATGAAAGTAAATAATAGTCGAAAATGGATAACGATGATCGGTATCATTTCATCGAATAAAAATGAAAATGAAAGTACATACTAGCCGAAAATTAATAATAATGTATAGCAATGATTCATCTAATAAAAAATAAAGATGAAAGTAAATACTAGTCGAAAATTAATCATAGCAATGTTTCTTCTTATCACAAATATAAGTGATATTAAATACGGGTCAAAAATATGTTTCCTCAAATAAGAATAAAGTTTTATACACTCATTTTTCTGTTAGCATTTTTTTTCATTGAAATCTATTTCTTGCTAAATTACATCCTTTGATATGTATAAATCTGATCAAAGTAATTTTTCCAAAAAAGTAAATTCAATAATCTGAACTGATTTTCTCACCACAACCTTTTTCGAACCAATAAACAATTGTTTCGTGGAAGTATTGTATTCGTTCAATTATGTCATTTATTTTTGCGACATCTTTTATTATTTTCTTCAACTTAATTATTTGCCAGAGTTGATTTGAAAGACTTATTTGAAGAATGAGTATTTGCTTATGTTAAACCTCCTGTGAAACAAGATATGCAACACTTAAAATAGCAATATGGTTAAGAATAGACAAAGCTCGCAAAAAAAAATGGCGATATCTGAACACTTAGAAATATTCCAAAGAGCGTCAATAAAAAAAAAAGTGAATAGGTTGGAATGTCGGGATGCTCAGAAAACATTCAGAATTGCTTAACCGCTGGAATAATCGGACATTTTATTCTATGAAAAAATCAAAAATACTCGCGCGCACGCACGCACGCACGCACACATCTCCTCCTACTCCTCCTTCTACTCTTTCTTATTCTTCTTCTCCTTATTCTTCTTCTCCTCTTCCTTCTTCTTCTCCTCCTCCTTCTTCTTCTTGTTCCTCGTCATTATTTCCTTCGCTTTCTTCTTTTTCTCCTTCTTCTTCTTCTTCTTCTTCTTCTTCTTATTATTATTATTATTATTATTATTATTATTATTATTATTATTATTCTGTTCATCTTCTTTCTCCCTCTTATTATTATTTTTCTACTTCTTCGTCTACTTCTTCTTCTTCTTCTTCTTCTACTACTCCTTCTTCTTTTACTCCTTCTTTTACTCATTTTTTTTCTTCTTTTTCTTCTCCTCCTCCTCCTCCTCTTTCTTCTTCTTCTTCTTCATTCTTCTCCTCCTCTTTCTTCTTCTCTCTCCTTATTCATTCTTCTCCCCTTCTCCCTGCTTCTTCTTATTCACATTCTTCTTCTCCACCTCTTTCATCTTCTTCTACTTCTTCTTCTTCTCCTTTTTCTTCTTCTTCCCATTCTTCTTATTTTTCTACTTTTTCTTCTTCTTCTTCTCCTCCTACTTCTTCTTATTATTATAATTATAATTATTATTATTATTATAATTATTATTATTATCATCCTTCTTCTTCTTCTTCTTCTTCTTCTTCTTCTTCTTCTCATCCTCCTCCTTATTTCCATTCCTCCTCCTCCTCCTCCTTCTTCTTCTTCTTCTTCTTCTTCTTCTTCTTCTTCTTCTTCTTCTATGTGGGGTGCCCCTTCCCTCTCCTCAATCCTATTCTGCCACCCTCGCCAGGTAGGTTATGCTTCTTTTCTTCGGTCCTCCTTGTATTCAGTCTTCCCTGTGTGTATTTCCAAGTCGTCTTTCCTCATTATGCGATGTAGAAAATTCAAGAGTCACTTTCTCAACAATCACAATGGAAGATTTAGATAACACAAAGAAAATACATATTTCAACCATTATTAGACACTTTGTTCACATAAATTTTTTCACTTTCTTTTTTTCTTAGTCGGTTTTATTGCAAATTTACTCAGGTCATCAATCTTCGGCTGGAACGATCTCAATCCCAATCGAATTAGCATCCTTTTCCCAATGATCGACAGCCTAAATAAAATTGCGATAAAAAAAAAGCCTAAAAATGACAACGAAATCAAAAACATGTCAGAAATTAATAATAGTATTAATAACGGTAGTTACTAAGGTTTCGTCAAATATGAAACGAAGATGTAACAAATTACAAGTACTAGTAGAAAGGTAAAAACTATGGTTGGTAACACTTAATCTCATGAAAATTAAGCTTAAATAAAATGCTGCTCAAAAATTAATAATAAGAGCCAACAATTCTTTATGTAAAAGAAAATAAAGTTGAAATTATATACGTGTCAACATTTTATTAAAAATTGTGGACAATGGTTCTTGTAATAAAATAATGAAGGTGTAAGTAAATTCTAGTCAAAAATGAATAATAATGGCTGACAATGTTTCATCTAATCAAAAAGAAAGATGAAATTAAATACTAATAAACAATCTATATCTATAATTCTCAAAATATGTATGTGTGTGTGTATGATTGGATGTTGTTTATGCGTTTCCACAGTTTTCATCCGATTTCCATTAAATTTTTTTGGTTTGATAGATATAATTCTACAATGCCGGTTTTGAGTTCAAAAAAATTACAGCCTTGAAGTTGAAAAATCGAGAAAAAACTGATTTTTTTTACATTTTGCACAAAAATCAAAATCAGAATTTAATGTCTGTAAAAAAACAGCGTACAATCAATTTAGAGAGTTGAAATCTAAGGCAAAAGATGATTACAATTATAAAAAAAAAATTTATTATAAATAAAAATTATCGTATTATTTTTAATAACACGGTTTTTCTTCAAGTGAACTATTCAAAACAGAAAGGCCACCTGCTGTTTTTATTTATTTATCAGATATTTTTTATTTCTTACCAGATGATTTTTATTTTTTGCCAGACGATTTTTATTTTGATCTGATGATTTTTACTTTTTACCAGATGATTTGTATTTTTTGCGAGATGATTTTTATTTTTTACCAGACATTTTTTATTTTTTGCCAGATGATTTTTATTTTTTACCAGATGATTTCTATTTTTACCAGATGCTTTTTTTTTTTTTTTTTGCCAGATGATTTTTTATTTTTTACCAGATGATTTTTATTTTTTGCCAGATTATTTTTATTTTTTACCAGATGATTTTCGTTTTTTACGAGATGATTTCTATTTTTTACCAAATGATTTTCGTTTTTTACCAGTTGATTTTTATTTTTTACCAGATGATTTTTCTTTTTTACCAGAGGATTTTTATTTTTTACTAGATGATTTATCTTTTTTGCCAGATGATTTTTGATTTTTTAACAGATGATTTTTATTTTTTACCAGATGATTTTTTTTTGATCAGATGAGGTCAAACTATGGGTAAAGATTTCAGACCGCGTTAGGACAAAAAAAAAAACGAGAAGAAAGGACAAAACCTAAATTGCAAGAAGACGGAATGCATGGTTGCAAGCAAAAGAAACAGCCCAAGATGGACATTACAAATTGCAGGTACCAAAATAAAACAAGTACAACAATTTAACCATCTGGGAAGTTTTTTAACAGGATGCGGAAAGTGTGACACTGAAATCCGAAGGCGTATTGGGAGAGCAAAAGTGCCTCCCAAAAGCTAAGCAAAGTATTAAAGGAGTGGAAAAAATTGTTAGAAACAAAGAAAAGAATACTGAACTTTATGTAATATCAGTCGAACTCTATGGCAGTGAATGCTGGACAATCTCCTGACAGATGAAGAAACTTGAAGCAACAGAAAGAAAGAAAAAAGTACTGAACTGGTATGTGACATCAGTCCCACTCTATGGTAGGTGAATACTGGAAATCTCCACACAGATAAAGAAGAGACTTGAAGCAACTTAAACAAAGAAGAGAGTACTGAAATGTTACGTAATATCAGTCCACCTTTATGGCAGTGAGTGCTGGACAATTTCCTCACAGATGAAGAGACTTGAAGCAACAAAAACAAAGAAAATAGTACTGAAATGTTACGTAATATCAATCCACCTTTATGGCACAGACGAAAAGGAAACTTGAATCAACAGAAAGGTGGTTTTGCAAAAAGATGCGGAGTATACGATGGACCGAACATGTGAGGAACGATTAAATTTTAAAGAAAACAGAAACAAAAAGGAAACTTATACTTAATATCAGGAAGCGACAGTTGACATTTATGGGGGATGTAATGAGGAAGGAGGCTTGGAAAATCTGATACTCACAGGACAGTTTGAAGGCAAGAGGGAATGACAAAAAGAATGTATAACCTATTTGGTGTGCTTGAGCAAATGGATGTCGGAACAGAGTTTAGGAGAGATAACAACAAAAATTATTAAGAGCTACAAAGGGCAGGAAGTTGTGGAGAGCCATGATCGCGTAAATCCAGAATGTAGACGGGAGAAAAAAAGAAGAAAACAATATCCAAAACAATAACAAAATGCGGCGCCACTTCATTTCCAGCAAAGTTCAAAAACAGGAAAATCATTATTGCTCCCCTGCTAAAAGGAGGCGGCGAAGGTTCGAATCATTCCAGAGGAAGCATATTTTTCTTTAATAACCTTTCTTGAATAGCCAGAGCAATAGACGAAAGAGTAAGACTGATTGATAATGTTCTGGTCATTAAGCCAACATATGCACTCCGGCGCCTTCCTTGACAAATTTCATTTTAACATCAAGAAACTGATTAGACAACTGGAAAAGATCAGTATAGAAATAAGCTGCCCGTTGTGAAATAAGTGCCGCACAAAATCTGTGGTATACCAATGCACTATCTCATCCATTGAGAGTCCTAATAATGATAGGATATACATTGGTTCAACGAAGAATGAATTTAAAATTAGATAAAGACAACACAAAAGCTCCTTCAATAATATTAGAAACAGAAATCAGACATCTCTATCCAAATATTTTTGGCATTTAAAAGAAATGTATAAAACATCAAACGTAAAATGGAAAATAATAAATAAAACAAGAACTTGTAAAACTTGGTATGACCCATGCCCTTTATGCCTACATGAAAAACTACACATTATTAAGTTTCTAAATAATGAAAATTTATTAAACCATAGACATGAGTTAACGACATCAACAAATTTTCACATTAAATAATTAGCATAAAAAAATTAAATTTCATAGACTAATAAAAGGTTTAAAAGCTTAACCCAATCACAAGATAGGAAAAACCCTTATGAAGTGGTCAAAAAACAAATTGTAGTTCAGTGCGACGCGTTTAAGTACGAAACAGCCCTTTAGGAAATAAAATAAATAAATAAAAGGATAAATAAATAAATAAATACAATAAAACAAAATTCTCTAGACACTTAACGACATATTATGGTGCCAAAAGTAATCATTCGCTTTGACTGACCAGACGATGTGCGCACATGAATGCCATCATTCGCTTTGAAATGGATACCCCCACCTTATCTCAGCTTGACCTCTTTCCGAAGGTGATTGATATGTGGATAAAAATTATCTCTTAGACCCCTTACCAAAATGGTCACCCCAGCCGTTTCCATAGTAATTAATTTTGCGAATGAACATGCTTATAAAGATGCGTAAATTTCAAGATTGGTTATTCCTAAATTTTCGCTTCAGGATGAAACAGGGCTTGATACTTTAACTCAATTTAATTTTAATAATTATATTGAGGTTTTTGGCTCTCGTTTTTGAAACATGAGAACTCTTATGTTGCGAAGGAATAGTATTTTTAAAAAAATAATGATATATATTTATATATATATAAATGCCTATTATTTATACTTATTTTTATATATGCTTATTTTTGTAGTGATTTTATAACATATTTAAGTTATAATTTTCGAATAAATTATATACAGTGTAACCCGGATATAAGAGACCCTGATATAAGAGAAACCCGGATATAAGAGAGATTTTCTCTGATCCCAAATTAGAGCCTGTGTTAATGTATATAAAATAGACCAAACCCGGATATAAGAGAAACCCGGATATAAGAGAAACCCGGATATAAGACACTTCTTCTCCGGTCCCGACAACTCTCTTATATCCTGGTTACACTATATATATATATATATATATATATTCATTGGCTTATATATATACATATATATTTATAAATGTAAAAGACAATAGGAAAACTATAACGGTATCCGACGCGTTTCGTCCAATTTTGACTTCTTCAAAGCAAAAACGAAATGAATTTATTAAACAAAATAACTAATAATAACAAAACATTATTTTTATTATTATTAATATATTTATTTTATTATTATTAATAAAAATATTATTTTTATTATTATTATTAATAACAAAACTGTCTTTCTACAGGTTAACTCTGAGAAATTTCCATACACACATATATATATATATGTGTGTATGGAAATTTCAGAGTTAACCTGTAGAATAAGACAGTTTTATATATATATATATTGTTAATATATATATATATATATATATATATATATATATATATATATATATATATAGAGAGAGAGAGAGAGAG